>JAGDQP010034245.1:0-20225 GCA_022664845.1 Lepisma saccharinum | reverse complement strand
TTTACAAACACATTGTATAATTGTAGCCACTTCAAGGTAGTCGAACTACTTAATTACATGCGTGTTATAACCATTCTATCAACAGATGGATAATTGCAAATTAGGAACACTGACTTATAGAATACTGAAGAGAAAGATAAAAAAAATTAGATCAAAGGAAAGCTTCGCTAATAGTGGCATTTCTTACAGTGCAATTTGCAGACGTTGCTTGTTTCTAGTCATTAGATTCCAAATATCCTCACGATTTACATTAAGATCGTTATTTAAGATTAATGTATCAAACCATTTAACCTCTCCTCTGTCACTGAAGAGCAAGGATAACATTTGATGTGATGTACCTCAAACTTGAGAAACAACGCTCAAGTTACAGGTTACAATGGGGACTGTTAAGAGAATTTCCAACAACCAGTGTTCGATTTGTAGCGGGAATGGTTCGGATTTTCCCCTTTCCACAAAAATCTTCCCTGGCTCTGTTTTCCGAAATATCCCCCAAGCCTGAGATATGGACAGTAGTCATAAGAAGCTCCCCTTACAAATTTTAGGCCCGCAGGCGATAACGGTATTTGACCTCCTTTTAGGTCACTAACCTCCTTTTCACCAAACGGCGTTTAAGGTCAGTGACCTTCGTTAGGCCATTGACCCCTCACTCGTTTTAGCTCTTTCTATGCTGACGTAACTTACGTTTTGTTTTTCACATATTCATGTTCAGGAAATAGGTTGGTGTTGACGTCACGTGGGATTTGTTTTATTTATGGGGTCATCATTTTCACGGAGCACACCTTCCACATGACCGCGCTGGAGAATTCTACTTACTAAGCTGAATACTTAAGCTCTGTGAATATGGGTGACGATCTGCGCATACGCAGTTTTCATACTGTTTCCAGGAAGTTCTAGGACTGTCTTTACACGTTCATTGACCTTTTATTTTTGTCTTGGAACATGTTAGAAGTTAGAACTTGAACTTTCTAGAACTTCGATAGAAAGTAGGATGGCTTTCTTGAACATTCTGTGAAATAGGTCATCAGCTTATTATAAATTGCTTGTGCTCAGTTGTGTTATAACCATGGCAGAGAACAGTACTACTTTGGCTACAGTAAGTGAGAAGCCTACTTGTGGATGCCGTTCTAAATGGATAGATCAACGGTGCATACTAAAATCCATTCGTAATTGGAATACAAAGGAAATCCTTATTTGTTCTTCATGTGCATTTTGGAAGCAGGTGAACATCAGTGTATGTGATATCTAATTCCTGGTTCTCCTGTAATTGAAGAGAATCGTCTTCAATAATTAAATGATGGTGTTTATCGTGTGCTACTAAATCCGAAGAATTTGGATGAGATATTTAATGTATATGTAAATTCTCATCCTGGATCAAATCATTTAATGGCAAACCTTCAATATGGCCTTCGTTATCTACTGGGAAAAAGAATAGTGGAACTACGTGAAAACTATTAATAAAGGATAGATTTGGTGCACGTGAGTAGGTGACTGGACTAACTGTAAAAGGTAGCATAATTTCACAGTGTCATGAGTTTTGAAAGCTCATTATTGTATGATGAAACCTGTTTGTCAGACAGTTTTATTTCTACTCTAGATGAAATCGAACGTGCTGCGAATACATTAACATACTTTGAATTTACTTGTTGTGCATCATCAGAAGTGAATAGCCTTCAAAGCGGAAATCAGTGTTTGTCACTAGAAAAAACACTGAACAGTGAACATTTAAGTTATTCTTCACACACTTGTAAGAAATATTGGGAACCTAAAGTTTCATTTCCTGATAGTGGTGAAAGTAATTTACATAGTGGCAAAGAATGTAAAAGTAAATCTACAGTGACTGCAAGATTCTTATGAAGTAAGTGAAAATGTTCATGAAACTTTTTCTTGTAAAAATGATGGAGAATTTGATATTTCGCCATGTCAGTGGGAGAATAATATTATTGAGGAATTATTTATTTTTGAGGCTATAGACAATTGGAGAAATTTTGAAAAATTCCTCGTGTGTCCAGCGTGCTTTTTTAATATACCTAATCAGTTAGCACATTCTTGTCTCAGTTGATTTGATTGAAGAGGAGACTGTTGAATTTTTGAGTGATCGTACTTAAAATGCAGTGCTTAAACCAAGTAACTTTATTCAGATATATAATGCATATTTAAAGAAACATGAAAATACTGGTGTAATGATTTTCGAATGTGGATTACGGAACTTACTTCAGAGAAAGGTGGAAGAGGCAAGAGAGAAACTAATTGCAAAATATATCTTATATGGTCCTGAAGTTCAGTGATCTAGTAGTGAATACCTAAAGAGAGAAAGAGAAAGATGGCAGAGTGTACTCTTTGCAGTTTTGTGTATATTCAGACTTTTGCATTTTAGAAGCAAGGAAAACTTGTTTAAAGGAAAACCCTATTAAGTGTAGTGGCTTTACTTTAAATATTATACATTAATGCATATATAAGCGGAACACAGGATCTATAATATTGAAATATTTAGTGAATCAAATAAATGATCATAAAACATTTGTGGAATATTATGAGATCTTTAAGATAGGTCATTGTACTATTTCAATTAATACATTTTTAAGAAATGCAGATTACTTATTCGAGACACGGAATTTGTTGCACAGTTAATTACCACCTTTATTGAAGAACAGCTTTCTAGAGTGAAAAGTTTAGTTTATTCACGAGAATGTATTATAAACATAAAAGGTTTCAAAATTTCACCTTTATTGCACGAGAATTTTTATTCTTTCAAGTGATGTTAGTGTAATGTTACATGCCATGCTTAAACTTCGCTGTGAAATGATTGATTTAGGGATTGGCTACCAAAAGCAATGTGTTTGAATAACTGAAACTTTCACGGATTATCATAGGACAATTCAAATGGATATACTATAACTCTTATTCGAAGAATAATTAGCCAGTTGTGTGGAGTGGATGGTCTATTCCTTTATAAACGTAGACAAAAAGTAAAATGAATTCATAAATTATTTCAATTGAAAAATGTAAAAGAATTGAATCATGAAGCATATACTTCGCTCGATACATTAAATTTTATTATTGATGTCAAGAGTTGTACGTATCTTATTCATAAACAAGTGAATGCTTGCGCAGTGAGAAATTATGTGCAACTTCAATACTGGAAAAAGCAGTGATGGACATTTCCTTTAAAAAATTGTAATGGATCAATTTAAGTGAACGTAACACTTATTCATAGAATAATAGTTTAAGTATGTGTACTTGAGACTGTACTCATTGTAATGGTAAAGAAAAAGTGAAATAAATGTAAAAGAGATGAATGATTGAAGATTTTTCTTCACTTAGTGCATTTAATTTAAATATTCATGTATAGAGTTGTACTAAACATATTTGTAATTAAGTGAATGTTTATGTACGGAGAAATTATCTCGAAATTTTATCTTAGAAAATAATGTTGAATATTGTCTTTTAAATAAAATTGTAATAACTGATTAATAACTGTATTACTTCTTTCATAAATAAGAAATACATTTCTTATAAATGATTACCTCATGATTTTCATTTACCATAAAATGAAAATTGTTTAGAGTAGAAAGAAAAAATATAAATTCCTTAGTTTTAAGAAAATGTTGAAAAACGTATTGTGTGTTAGAAAAGTATATGCTGAAAAAATAAAATCGATCTCTTGTTTTATAAAATCATACTTTAAAAATTAAAATCAAAGTTTTATTTACAAGTGCATATTGTCATTTTAAAGTAAACGTTTAAAAAATTAAAATTTATATTCCGTTTTATAAAATCACATTTCGTTTATAAAGTCATAATTTCATTTTGTAAAAATATACTTTGGAAATGTTAAATTATCAATTGAAAAAATAAAATCTTAGTTTGTTTAAAAAATTGTACTTTTATTTTACAAAATCATATTTCGTAAATTAAATCATAGTTTTATTTACAAAATCATACTTTGAAACCTTAAATTCACAGTTTTGTTTACAAGTCCATACTTTTGAAACATTAAATTCAGAGTTTTATTTACAAGTTCATACTTTTGAAAGTAAACTTTGAAAACGTTGAAATTGATATTCCGTTTTATAAAATCACACTAGTTTATGAAGTCATAACTTCATTTTATTATAGAAATATCATTTGAAAATATCTTTTGTAAGGTAGCTCATAAGGGGAAAGAAAAGATATTTTTAAATTTTTATTCCTCAGTTCTCTTTTAGCTATGACAGAAGTTTAGTGAAATTTCTTTACACATTTAGGAGACTTGGTTGGTCTCCCTTGGTTGGTGCGCTGCCATGCATTTTTATAAAAGTGTACAGGAAACGAAAGAAGAAAATGAACTTTTAGCGGATATCTCAAGTGAAGAAGATGAATCGTCTTAAAACAGTGTTTCTAGTTATTGTCTTTCCGAAATTGACGATGAGATTATGATGAATATTGAATCATCTTGCACTATTATTTCTTTATCATTAAGTTTAGAAATGATATATATTTTCGACAGTGATGCAATTATAAGTGCAGAGAAATATGAAGGTTAGAATAAAGCTCCATCTTCAGTTTTATATCGTAGAATTGAAGAAAAGCGTGAAAGAGGAAATTATTTTATAGTGAAAACGATCATTTTAGTAAAAGTGATATAAGAGAAGAAAATATTCCTATTGATGATTCTTCTCCTTCAACTATAATTTCATGTTCATGTGTAAATACTAAAATTCAAGAGGAGTGTATTTATGAGGCTAATGAAAATTAGAAATATGATTTTAATATGATATAGTCATATGATGTAATATGATATAATTAAAATAGTCTTTTAATGTACTCGGCATGTTTTAATAAGATAGATAATGGCGTGAGACATCTCTGTGTTATTCAATCTGTGAGTGCTAGTCAGAAAATAGTAAGGCACACGTAGAAAATTTTATTAGATACTATTAATATTTTTAAAATTGATACTACTTAGATATTAAAAGATGAAAATGATATAAAAATAAAAAAATAGTTTTGAATATAGTTTACGTACCTTACTTGTCACTAAAGAGGAAAATTTAACTGGTATATTAATTGAAAAGTATGTAAATGCAAATCAAGATAGTGAATGGGTTAATCTTTGATCTCAAGAATATTTACACTTAATTCATTACATGAATAGCTAAATTCATGTAAGTATTTATGCTAACTATGTATATTTTCTATAGATGAAAGTTTGTGTGTCTTCTTTAAACATGAAAAAATGAATATAAAAATGGTAAATTCTAAAGCATATTGTACACTTTTATGGAAGAAATGTTTATATATTTTTTCATCATTTTCAGAAGAAATTATTTTTTTTAATTATGAATTGGATTTATAACATTATTATAAATGAAAGTAATTCACTCTCCTTATGGAAATCAAAAAAGTATTTGAAATTCATACAATCATTCTACTTACTCCAAATTTAAATTAAATATTCCTGCTAGTTTTAGTATATATGTTTAACTAGACAATGTTATTTCTTTTTATTATGAAATTTAAATAGAAATTAAACTTTAAAGTTTTAAGAAAAGTAAATACAAAATATCTTAGTTGTGTATATAATATTCTACGTTCTAAAATCATAAAAAGATATTTACATTACGAATTCAAAATTAGTTTTTGATGTATGAGATAAACGTTAATTTTTAAAATGTTACCTACACTTTTTGCATAGTTACAACACTGGTGCGCTGAGCTGTAAATAGGCGGAGGGTAAAACGAGTGCGCGTTATCGGGGGCGTGGGCGGCACGTTTTGAAAGCGCTGACGCGAACGAAAACTGCTCACAAATTGTTAAAGTTAACGGCACGGTACCGGCGGGCAGGAGGCCGGATATGGTAAGCGACGCGGTGAACTGTTTCTGTACCGCGGGCGCAATGCGACGGGAAAATTGTAAACGCGGTCGGGCGGCCGCGTGCGGTACGCGACGCAACGTCCGTTTACGTACCGCGTGTGTTAAAGGAGCGCGGGCTGCGAAATCCGAGGCGGCGGCGGCTGCACATTAAAATATACAAGTAAATGATTTCATTTTTTGTTTTTATTAAAATAAAATTTCTATGGCCTTTGAAAAGCCTATTTTAATTACATAAAATGCGAAAGTCTTATATCAATTAGTACATATGAGAGTGAAACTGAGAAGAAATGATTATCTCATTTTCCAGTAATTCACAATTGCTATTCCTAAAGTAGTTTGTATTTTATATCCTTCATAACATTGGAAAAAAAAATATGTTCTAATAAGCATGAAAGATGTAAGAGATCTTTTCTTTTACACCTTTTGTTGCTCGTTATTATATTTTGTATTGAAAAAGCTGTAAAACAACGAAAATGAATTCCTATGAACTTCTAAAGATGAAAGAGAATTGTTTCTTCTTTCCCAACTTTGGTGTTCATTATATGTTATAGGTTGACGTAACTTTTATATATATTTATTTTCTAATTAAAATTATATGATCAACCATGTTGTCCTGACCAGGTGGGAAACAGATAAATATTTGAACAAGAAAGAAGAAGAGTTTCATAAACTTCATTCGGACTTACCGTTTAATGATACGCTAAGTTAAGGAAATTTTATATCATCTGAACTGTGCAAAAATATTTTATAGTAAGACGAGTTTCTAGCCTGTAATAATTTTAAAATAAAACACTCTACAACACTCTGTTCTGTAAGATTATATTATATCCTGGTTGGAAGGCCCGATGGAAAGAGGCCATTGGGAAGACCGAAACGTCGTTGGGAGGACAATATTAGAAGAGATCTTCGAGAAGTAGGTGTTCGTGATGAAAACTGGCTTGATACTGCCCAGGATAGAATCCAATGGCGAACGTTTGTTACTGCGGCGATGAACTTGCGAGTTCCATAAGCCATAGAGTTAGTTAGTTAGTTAGTTATTTTTATTAAGATCTACATTGTTCATTTTCATTACAAGATTCTTTTCATTGCCAGTTGACACCATCTTTCAATTATTTCATGCATTCCCATCTGAAATGCAATCATAAAAGGTCAATCACCTCCACATTTCTACAAAACATCTAAAAACGCAATCGAAGCAGCTTATGCTTTCTCTCACCATTAAGGCTTGCCAATCTTATTCTCATATAACAAATCTCATTTTGACAATTACAAGTTTCTCCGAATACATCAATAAAGAATATCATGTCAGATATTGAAAACATTCAGCTTTCTCTTATTTTAAGTAATTCCTTCCTATTACGTTTACTGAAAAAAACAAGATAGTGCAATTTTCCTAAACATGAAAGTTCATTCAACCTCTCTTCACTTTTAAGGTCATCCCTAGCAGAGCGGAGGGTAATGGACTCTCTACACAACCAGGTCATTTACCTTTTCAACTAACAATGTCATAGAAAGTACTTTCTCCTCTGCAGCCTGAAGGCAATGCGTGTAATAAACTATTAGAAGAAACAAAAATATATATTTATGTCAGATCAACCACCCTTTCAAGTATCGATAACATCAGATAGTAATTCGTCTGCAGCCGGAAGGCCCTCCGTGCAATGAACTCTTAAAACAATTAGCTCAGTTCATTAACTCCGAACAGAAAAGGTTATGCTCAGTGCAGTGTCACAGACGAAGGACAATGAACTCTTACAAGAAACAAAAATATCCATCTAGGTCAGGTCATTACCCTTTATGAACAGAAAAAGTTTATGCCTTCATTTGAGTGCCATAGATGAAAGAAGAACCACGCATAACACATGCTCTCTCTACCTGTTCTTCTAGTCTTTTCTCCAGGCACATAGTAGGTCAAATGCGATTACCGTTACAAGGAAAAACAAGCTTTAGCGTATTTCAGTTTCAATTCAGCAGTGAGAGAGACATCATCCCCGGTGAAGAAGAAGAATTCAGGTAAAGTTTAAACTTATGATTCCAAAGACAAATAATAAAGATCCATCCATTATCTTTTCATAATTAGAATTTAGTAAAACTAATTTTCTTTAGATGTCAGTACACAATACATTCTAACTCATTTCCCATTCATTTCTGTTCTTTATTCTAGATTCTCTTATTTTTTAGATTATTTGTAAATTTACGGGGCGCACTGCAAAACAGGGTAAACTAATGAAGGGCACGGTTATCTCTTTTTATTAACATGAGGGGCGGATCTAGAATAGGGCGCGGACCCCTTGATCATAAGAAAATGTTTACATTTGCCTTCTACAAAGCTTTAGCTTACAAAAAACATAATTAATCTAATTTCAAACCCAGGGACGGGCCTATGAAACGGCGCCGGGGCTCCTTTGTCATAATAAAATGGTTACATCTGTAAATTATCTTCTACAAAGTTTAGCTTACAAAAATGAGTTATTATTCCAATTTTAAACCCAGGAACGAAGCCAAAAAAAGGGCGCGGGGACCCTTCAGGTTACAAAAAAGTTATTCCTTCAGTGACGGACCTAGGAAAGGGCACTGGGGCCCCCTTGTCATAATAAAATGATTATATCTGTAAATTATGTTCAACAGAGGTTTAGCTGACAAAAAATAGTTATTATTATTTTGCCAGGGACGAACCTAGCAACGGGCGCGGGGGTCCCTTCTTTATAATAAAAATTGTTATATCCTAATTATCTTCATTTAAACTAATATAATGGAACTTCCTTCAATAAACACGTAAGCACATGTCTGCCAACGTATCGTATTATATTTCCACGATCGAATAAGTTTACAAAGTCCGTTAATTTCCCCAAATAAGTTATGTTCTGATAACGGAAAATTAATTTAATTTTATACCGTTCCCCAAAATACAAATTACACGAGGGCACAATGACGTAAACACAATATGGCTGCTATGTCCTACAGGCTTCCAGAAAATGGTTCCTCTCAATGTCAATAGCATCTAGGTGAGGTCAATCCCCTCTCTCATGCCATAAAAATATAAGCTTAAGGTCAATAGCCTCTGGCTTACATCATAAGAGCAATAGCCGTACGTGAGGTCAATGCCATGCACGTAGACCAGGGGCGCCTTAGGCCTCTTACGCAAGTAAAAGTACCGTTATCGCCTACGGGCCTAAAATTATAAGGAGAGTTTCTTATGACTTCTATGGACGGATATAAAATACTGTATTCTGCGCTGTGGGAAAAATTTTCGTTTCTCTGGAAATTGTACAAACCGGACACTGGCAACAACACAGTATAAACATTACAGCGTAATTCGTTGAGCAGTGGACTAGACTGTCAACAGCAATACGAGGTCACTCATTTAGAGAAAGTTTATTTCACTTGTTTTGCCACATTTCAAATCGGCCTTAACAATACTCTTTCTTGCAAATCATCGCTACAATTGAAAGTCTGCATCTCCATCTATAATTTGTACCTAGCACAAGATTCAAGGCATTTCGCATGATGTTTCTCAAACAGTGCTTTGAGTTCGCTCATAAGATTATCAAGATACGGGAAATATACAGCTCATCGAAAACAATCTTCGACGGTACCAGCTGGAAAACTTTCTCGCCTCCAACAAATTACATTTAAAACTACCACTGGTTTCACTATTTGAATTTATGTATAGTTCAATGTCAAGATTGAATAGATTATTATCGAGCAACAGACTGCTACTCGTGTCTGAAGGACCTCCGCACTATGCTCATGTTCGCGATTCAAGTCGACAACCGGTTCTACTGATGGTACTTGAGTTTCCTCCGTGCGCAAACTAATTGTCTCATTATCTAAAACTTCTATAACTGATTCTCATGGATTTTAATAATAGAAAACATCCAAGGTACCATGAGCAAGGTTTTTGTTCATTTTTTAATATTTGTCTTTAAAAAAATTACTGATTCAAGTGTCCTCTATTCTCGAAAACGAAACATGACAGTCATCTTTAGAAGCCGGAAATTCACTAAGGTTATTTTTGCTCACTGTAGTTTTCCGCTTCTACTGTGCATATCTGAAATCTTAATTTAATGGGAAAACAGATTCGTACTAAACGCACCTGCAAATTGACGATCAGTTGTTAAGAATCATTAGTACTCTTGACACATGTGGCTATACACACAAAACCCACAGGGAAATGATTGCTCCTTCCATTCGAAAATACCTGAATAGTGTGCTTTTAAGGTCAAAAGAGAACATTTGTATAAATACTGCAGGGCCAGATCAAACTAACCTACAGCGAATGTATGAATTTCCAATCAAAATTTTCCTGGTTATTAGAGAAACAGAATGAGCTACCATAACTAAGTTCTTAGAGCGTTGGCTTCGTATTCGGGAGGTCCTGGGTTCGATACCACGGCGATCATCTGGACTGGGTTTTTCCTTAGTCACATCAGGCAAATGCAGAGATGGTACCTTCGAAATATCCTAGGCCGTGGGAATCTCCTTCCAGCATCCTCTCCCCTACTCTATTCTGACAAAACCACAGATGCCTAAAGGCCATAAATAAATTAAAATTGGAATTTGTAAACTTATCAGTTACTGTTAACACAAAGTAAAGTATTAATAAATATTTATATGATACATGCTTTGAAAGTTGATTTTGGTAAACTTTATTTTATTTGAACCAGTTTAGTAACTATGAACTTTGGCTCGTCTTAATGATATGAGTGCAATGCTGTTAAAATTCAGAAATATTCATGCTCCTGGCGGAGCTCAAACCCGCAACCTCGTGTACTGGGGCCCAGCGCCGGTCTACACGGAGCCCTAGTCCACACCGCTACTAGGGCGGCCCAGTGCCCTAGTCCACACAAAGGTCGGCACTTTGAAAGTTGAAACAAACATAAGATGCTAACGTTAATCCAATATCCTTGTAAGAGTTTTATATTAAATAATTTCAAAGCAGAATGTAGTTTGTAACTTGTTTTTATGGTCTAACTGACTTTTAGATCCATCTCAAGAGGGATGTTACCTCTTGACCCTGGGCAAGAACATCATATCTAAGTAAATAGTACAAGCTGCCGACCAAGGCCTTAAAGTAGATACCAATCAGGTTGTACCTGATGGAACTGAAAAAAAAAATGCAAATTTAGTCAGAATAGCTTTATATGCGCCTACCTAGCCGTGTAATAAATTTACATCCTCACGTGACAAGTCACTAGATTTGAGAAATTCGAGGGAATTATTCAGAAACTACTTAGGGTCTCTTATAACTATTTACATAGCAAATAATATCTAGAAGACAGTAGAATAATAAAGACGAAGTGAAAATCAGATCTATTACATTTTTAAATGTCACAGAAATATCTAATTTATTTTTCAAATTTAATACGTCGCACTTGATATATCTTCGATATCATACACAGTGAAGGGTGAAATACCTGAGAAATGTCTTCTCTTTGAATTTCGATCTGTTTTGGATCTTTAGTAGTCATTCGTATGTAACTCTGTAACATGGGTTTTCTTGTGAATATAACTAAGGTAAACTGTCTGTTTACAATTAGAGAATTCGTGCCCATGTATCAACCAGGCCCTTGGTTACCACTAACTAATTCGAACCTATGTCCATTCCATAAAGAGGCACGTGCCTGGGTGGCTACTCCCTAACTACGGACCTGGTTATCTTAAAATATATTCAATTGACCTCCCGAGTGTCGTATAATTTATGTTCTTATAAATCTGTAAGGGAAATGTTTTTTTTTTTTGGTGGCGGGGATAATAAGCCGCAATATATTAGGGAAATTGACAAAATATTGCGGAATCACGTTTTTTAATTTTTAATATTTAAAAACTAGGAACACATCACAAGAAAGAAATTCAAAGAGAAAAAATAATAAGGGGTATTTTTTAAAGGCATACTTTTCTTAAACAAGTAGTACTAAAAAGTAAACAAAATAATTTTGTTTATGCATGATTAAAAAGAAAAGCATGGGGTGTGACTCTCATATACAGTCACTTTATAAATTCTTGAATTGGCGGCCCCATGCTTTTCTTTTTAGTCATGCATAGACAAAATTATTTTTTACTTTTTAGTACGACTTGTTTAAGAAAAGTATCGTATGTCTTCAAAAAGTTTTTTTAATTTTTTTCGAGTTATCTCGGTGTTCGGATATCTTTTCTCAAACTAATGTTATGTTACCCAAATCCTAAAAATGTTCTGCAACCAGCCAAACGACAGATCGTTGCAGGCTAGTATTTATTTTAGGATAAAGAAGTCCATATTAAAAAAAAATGAAATATGCTTTTAAAATATATAAATATATAGAAATATATGAAAGTATCAAATGGAATATTGTATTGTCACCCGACTTGCGTCGCTGTGCAAACTTTCATCATTGTATGACGTCGGGAAATGAGTTAAATTAACGTTGCAAAATTGGAGAACATCACGAACCATTGTGAACTAAAGAAAAGAATGTAAAAATTCATAAAAAAGGCTTTGTTACTGCCGGTAACAAAGAAATGTCATCTGTCAAGGAAAGAAATTCATTTTTGTTGCAACATCTCCGACGAAATTGATTTACTCACTTTTGAAATATAAGAGAAAGAGAAGAAAATCAAAAACGTCTATTTGTAATGTGAAGAATTTTTGATAGAATAATGAATGAGTTTTGTAGAATTGTCGATGGATACCTGCTTAGCTGAAATACTGATAGTTTGAGTTGCAGCATATAGACATGGTTTTGTGGTTCATTTGAAGAGTAAATATGTCCCACTCTCATTGCGTAAACGTGGTCTGATTGGACACAATAAAGATTAAATAAGGATGCTGATGCACTGGGTGGGGGTAGAAATAAAGGAGTATGAGAAGATGGAGAAAAAAATGCTTAAAATAGTGTGAAAAAGGACAGAGGCTTAAAAGAGAAGTTTGGAGGGGGAAAACAGAGGGTCACTGTATCACTTTCTTGTCCCCTCCCCCACGAAATAGGTCTCTGCAGCGGTCGGTGCCTTTTGATGTAGAAGCCTGCACAGTGAGATGTAGACGTAATTCTTTCAGGATCCGTGTCGCCGTGGTCATGGAGGCGCCATTGAAAACAACTTCCTTTGGTTTTTAGATACTTGTCCTTCCTTTCTTCTTTTCCTTTTTTTTTTTTTACTGCTACTACGTAGTTCTCCCACATATTGAAATTCCGATCCCGAAAAAACCAAGAGAATGGGAGATTAAAACATCGATAAGATTTTTGCTTTTTCGTTTGCAAAAAATGAGTTTTTGCAGATCTTTTTAAAATGGCGTTACTTGCTCTTTTACATTTATTTGTAAATAGTACTTTCCAGATGTCTATATGGTGTGACTTTTAGCAATTTCCATAAAATCCATATAAAATTTGCAGCACTATGCAATTTCGAGATTTATATGAATATTTTAGATCCAAATTTTAATTTCGATCAAGTTGTCGATCGATCAAAGAGACCAATTTATTTTAAGTGAACGACATTCGATAACTAACGATAGTATATTGTATAAGTCTTTGTTGTTATTATTTTTATTGTTATATCACTTTATTATAATGACGGTGTAAAATGGCGTTTGCTGTATCCGTGCTAACTTCTAATAAATAAATAGATATAAATATTTCATATTATCATTAAACCTAGATTCGATATCCAATCATATTTAACATGCACAGTTGCAACTTGCAACGATTTCCAACCCTATGGATGGCAACGCAAGATATCTTCGGAGAATAAGATTTGTAGAGAACGGAAGAATACTTTCAAAGTAGTATGTTAGACACAGCTAGCGGCGACCCATGGGGCCGCAAAATGAAAATTTCATTACAAGATCAACCAATGATGTAGTAACACAAGATGTTAAAAAAAATGAGTCGTTTTAAATTTATTATGTTTATTGTTGATGATTAAGGTTATCAAAGTCATATTTTTTTAATTAAATTTTTCAATCGTTGTTCATTGTTGATGTTGACTGTTGAAACAGTCAAGGTCACATCTCCTTCCTCGGTCTTTTTTCGCTTCTGAAGCACCAATGGCTCAACCGTTCAAGATCGTACACATTTATGTGAAACCTTCACATCATATATTTCCATATTATACCACGTACGTTATGTGGAGGCAGTGTTAGAGAAAATAGCCGGAAACACTGGAAAAGATTTTTTTTATTTTAATTTTCCCTTCGATTTCGCTTCTGGGGACCGAATGTTTTAACTGATCGCGAGTGTACATATTTACGTGAAGCCTTCACAACATAAACTTTCATATGATAGCACATAAGTGGGAGTCGAGGGGTTGGCTTTCGAGAAAATAGCAGGAAACTCACACACATGGTAAGCTCTCTTTCAATGCTATGCTATAGATGTCATGATATTTGCTACTCGAAAGATATTTCATTGTAATATTAATATACAACATTTAAATATTCAACATCCAAAAGTATTTCGGTGTGAACAATATGCAACATTACCTCAATAGCAATGGTTTTTAAAAAAAATAAATAACCGGAATATTTTGAAATTCTGTAACTCAATCAGTCCCAATCACTCTTCAATGCGTTGATGATGTCTATATTACATATTAAAATTGGAATATCACGCAGTCCTACCCCACATAGCACTGTTTCTTGATTTGTTTAAATTCCCTTGATCTTGCCTTGTTAGGCTTGATGTGATACGACAAGTATATTTAAAGCTTGATGCAGCCTTGACTTTTGCTAGATAAACATGCTTGAACTTAATAACCCAATTTTAAGCTTGATTATCCCTTGCCTAAACAAAGCACATCGTGCGTTTTAAAAATCAAGCATGATTCAAGCTTGAATCAACCTCTTTGCTTGACACGACAAACTTGTTTTCAGTTTGTTGGCTTGACGTTTCAAGGCTAAAACAAGCTTGATTCAAGCTGATTTTGTTATGTTGGACTTTACAGCAACAAGAACACAGTCTATATAGCTAAATGGCAGAAGCAATAATACAGCTATGTGTTATCATTTATCAATAAGCAAAGAACAATTCATCACATTGTTCATAACAAATACAATTTTTAAAAAAAATCATGTACTGTAGTCTTATGTAAATTTTAATTTCACTCCTATTTGCAGAAAATTACTGTACTTTTCCTATCCTAGAAGTATTTGTTAATTAGCAGACAACCTTACATATTTTCCCTTTAAATGTTGCAATTTATAAAGTCCATTACCTGCTGAGAAGAAATGGAGAAAGTGAGAGAATAAAATAAATTATATTTTTTTAAAAATGTGTTCCATATAGTCTAAATAAATCAGATGCTTCAAGGTCACTTCACATTAAATCTCTACAATTCCTGGATGCATCGATCGATTGACGCAATATGTGTATTGAAAAAAATAAAAGAATTGCATAACGAATATGGATATTAAACGAATTTTGGTATGATCGATTTCGAATGATATTTCGGTATAAAATTTGTCCGAATTTTAGATTAAGCAATGCTCGATTTCCAACGAAATTTCGGAATGAATTATATTCATTTTTTTTTTTTTTTAATTGTGTGCAAGGTCTTTAGGAAATTTTGGCTCAGATCGAATGGATGATGATAGGAGAATTGGTGAATGAAGAAAGTGGGAGGAAATGAGAGAGAATCCCGACAAAACCCAGGCACACGGTGTTTGTCCTCCAGAAACTTATTCCCCAGAAAGCCCGCTTGGCATGAGCTGGGATCGAAACCAAGAACACGAGCACAAGAGGTGAGCACTCTACCAATGAGCCACTGCGTCCCTGAATGATATTAGATTTCCATCGATTGTTCGATGTGACTGGTAGGTAATTTGGTTTCTAATTATTTGTTTTGTATAAGCGATATTCTATTTGCAACGAATCAATATGAATGATATGTGGTATTCTGTATTCTAATATTCGATATGTCAATAGCTCTTCTATCCACCAACGAAATCGATGTTTAATATAAAAATTTGAAAATCGCACAGCGTCACTTGAAACTTACTCGTATGTTGCTAATATCAACAACACAACAAGAAACAGCAGATCATTTTAGGGAAATGGAAAGTTAAGTCTTGTTTTATTTATTTATTCTTCCATGGTGCAGCTGGGGGAACGTCTTTTTTCTCTTTTATTATTAACCTGTGTTTTCTGTTTCTTGTAAATTTCAAACTTACAATTGTAATGTAATATTGGACACATTAAAAGACAACACGTTCCATGAAATTTGTTTGTTTTAAGGATGCGAAATTGTGGAACGTGTTGTCACGTTCTTTCGAAAGGAATGTGAACAAAAACTTTCACTGTCTTTCCCATTACTTTGGTAAACAATTAAAGAACAATTCAATTTGAGAATGTTTAGCTTAAATATTAAGTAACTACAAAGAAAACACTCGGTAATGTTAAAGATCATTACATACAAGGTCTGTCAATTTAATTCCTGCTGGCACTACTATACGTACGTGATGTGGACAAGTTACAAATATGGATTGCTGGATGTACTGAACTGTTGTCCTTGAATGTGCAAAACCTGAGCTTTTTCAGATGTGTCTTCTGGTCTATATGTCGTCTTATACAACGGTTATACATTGCATCATTTGGAAATTGGAAGTCAAAATGGAGCAACGTCCAAAAATAAACTTGTGTTTCAAGCTCGACAAAAATCCAATAGACACTCGAGATTACTGTAAACGGAGACGAAGCTATGTTTCGTATTCAATCAAGTGGTTTGCATAGTTTAGAAACGAGCGAGAGGAAGAACAATGTGAGACCTTGGTGTCCATCCACTTCCAGAAATAGAAGCGAAAGTGAAAAAGTTGGTGAAGAACAGATTAATTCTGAGAATGGCGGAAATTTTCAGAGTGGCGTTGCTTGTGAAGTAATTTCTGATTCAGCTTCAACATTTCCCTTATTCCCCAGACATGGAACCTGCTGATTTCATACTCTTCCTGAAGCTGAAGATGGTTTTCAAAAGAATGTGTTTTAAGGTTTTCAGGGCATCCAAAAGGTCGTGACACGGTACACTGTAAAGATCTTGTACGTACAAGGTACATCCAAAAAGGGTGTCTTCGAACATTCAAGGCCTCAAATGAACGACATTGTATGATAGTGTCAAAGGCGATTAAAGATATAATCGTTCCTTTCCAAGACATTCATCTTTTCTACAAAAACTGGTCGCGTAGAGTAGGGAAATGAGCCCCGTCCACTAGATTGCGGGTTCGAATCCCTTATAGGTATTTGTGAGTTTTATAAAGCATTACACTCGTGTAATCAGGACGGGACGATGTCAACTGTTACTATAAATGGCCCAAGCCAAATCAATTTTTTAAAATACAAAAAAGAAACGAACATTAAACAGAACAGTGTTCCTTTTTAAAAGGAATTTTCGGAAGAGTGGCACATCCTCCTATACTAAATGAGGCTAACAACTTTGATCTGAAGTCGTCTAAGTACGAACTAAATTTTGGGAAACCCATGAACAACCATTACTGCCTTTCATAGTTTCTTTAACGTGGTTGAAACTCTAATCATTTTAACAATAGTTCGTTTGGGGAAAGTAAATATCTGGTTACTTTCTATTTAAGTATATTTTCGTTATTCAAACTTTTATTTGCCAATGATGTGCACAGAATCGATTCAACGCGAAATGTGCTTTAAGAGGCAGTTTATTGTGACTTGACAGTAGAAAGTTATGATAATTCTATCTGTTTGGAAATTCCAGTCTGTATTTGAACAGCCCTGTATTAGTTTCCAAACGTAAATTCTCGTATTCCCTGGTTTTCTACAAATTTCATGCTCCAATATTGTGTCTGATGAGACTTATTCGGTAACAGACTAGACAAGATGGAAAACCTGGCAGAAGGCTTTTGCGGGTATTCTAGTAGGTCAGTTGTTCGGTTGTTACTGTCACCCAGAGATGGATAACGGTTGCTTGCCCCTTCCACAAGGTTACTCTTGTGATCCGACAGAGACGCAACCTCTGGTCTTTCTCTTGGGCGCTTTCCCAGAAGCTTCGTGCGCCATGTCAACTCACATTAGACTTAATCCGTGGTGCAATGCAGACCTCCCTTTCCTCTCCGCAAAGCAACAAGCCAGCTAATCCTCTTGTTTTGGTTCCTGCAACGAAGATCTCAGCTTCATCTGTGAACCTTATCCTTCAGGTTTTCCTTTTTTCACTTTTCTTATCTTTTCTTTTTACTTTCAATTTTTATTCTTGTTGCTTGTTTTGTGGTAGTCTCTTCGGTCTTTACTTTTCCAATAAGGTTCTTTTCAGAAGTAGGTAAAGTTTTTCCTTGAACCAACAATGTTAACACTCTTGTGCGCAAGAAATGTTCTAACAATACACCTTCTGTCAACTTTGGTTCATCAATGCACTTTTTTTCTTTTCTTATATTTGCTTCACATCTATAATTGCCAATAAACTCGGTCCGGGTCTCGAGAATCTCTGTTCTCAAAGGATCAGATTAGATTCTTGAACATGTCCTGTTTGTTACCTGGAAACCTTTCTTTGCAGGCTATTTCACGGAGGTTCAAATTTAGGATAATATATCGTATTCTAAAACGGACACATGATGTCAACCGTTACGGATTATCCTGCAATGTTTGTGATTCATACGTTTTTTTCGTTGAAATGGAGCATATCGTGATAATCTGTTATTGGAAGATGTTTGAAATTTTACTGGATGCTTTATTTCAGCTATTCGTATTATAGCGGTATCGTAGTAATAATGTCGCAGACACTTGCAGTGCGGTGACCGCTGCACCAAATTAGCTGTCCTGCTTAGCCAAGTGCTACTTACTCCCTGTGTTTTTCATACTTTCAAATATACTGGATAAATGACAAGCAACAAGTTTTGGAGAGTGACCTTGATAATTTTCATGAATATCTTTTACACGAATTAACTCACAATCTCAAGAGGTTAGTTACAGATGAATTGGAAAGCCTGGCGTACATCCTCCAATACCAGCATTCAAACTTCTCAGCTAATACAAACAATTTTAAAATTTCAAGTACGTCTTTTGATACACATTCATAAGTATTCTTGGGGCCACTTTTGAAAATTTCATTGTTCTTTGTCATTTTTTCAGTATTTTTTTTTTTAAATATGAAAGAAAAACACAGTTCTTCTAAACTCTCTCACTTTCGATGTTTTCGGGTTTGATTCCCGGTGAGGGTGCGCTCAATTTCGTTGTTAAACCAGGAACGTGATGCCAATTGGTAAACGAATTCAATTAAGAAGTAATGGACTTCGGTGTCAAACGCGAAAAAAAGCCTCACTGAACATGTGACGCCTTTGTTGAAGCAAAGCCACTTGGCAGGTTTATGCTCTACATAGACTGTCGATACGCCTGGTTGACGGAGACTTCCTTAGATGCTCACTAGCTCGTTTAGGGCTATAATAATAATAATAATAATAATAATAATAATAATAATAATAATAATAATAATAATAATAAAATAGTAAACCAACCAAGTACTTCTTATTTGTCTATTTGAGGTCTTCTTTCTCTGTAGTATGTACAAAATTATTGGATATGAGGTAGCTATGTTACGTGTTCATCTTCGCACGTTTTAACGGCAATTGAAGAGTGTTACTACGGATTTAGATTTCAAAGAACGTGCATTAGAATTACAACATAACAACATTCCAAAAATCAGTGGAAAATCTGCAAGCAGACAGAAAGCAGGTTATTGTTTGGTTGATAGAATTTACATTCTTCTCCTATTTGATCCCACTGGAACGTTCTGCGCACATTCGATAATAAGATAAAATGAATTGTATGGGCGGTAAGTGCGCACATTCGAAATCTTAATGAGATATTCTTGTAATATTCCCCGTTTCGTTACGGGTATCTTAACTTTAATGATATTATGAAATATATTTTGAAGTGAATTCATGAAAAGAACTGCATGTTACTGTTCTGTTACCAGAGATGAAACAGGTCACCGGATCATTCGGGTCAAGTTTTGGACCGGGTCTAGGCTTCAGACCCTCTGATCCGGTAACCCGGAAAACAAAACAAAGTTTTAAATTTAGTTCCTTGCGTTTGAACAGTGTTTCTGTCAGGGGGTGCTGATAGGACCGGACACGTTACCCCAGAGCACAAAAAATACGACGCCAAAATTCGAAGCAAATTAAGTTTCCCAGACCGGGTCAAGTTTCGGACCGGGTCGTCGGGTCACCAAAAGCGACCCGCTTTCAGCTCTGTCTGTTACTATAACAATAATACTTGTATCAAGTCACTCGTCTTAATTACTTCATAGTGAAACAATTCCAGTTTCGTTTGTGGTAGCTTGTTGTATAAGATCAACAACCTCTCAACGAAAATATGCGGCTAAATAAGTAATTGTTTTACATCATCCTACATGAATGAAAAAAAAAAGTATGTAAATTTACCCTCGAAAAA
>JAGDQP010034244.1:0-14374 GCA_022664845.1 Lepisma saccharinum | reverse complement strand
AAACAGTCACTCGAAAGTTCGTTGTGACTTATTTGACTGAGAAAACAATCACTCGAAAGTTCATTGTGACTTATTTGTGAGAGTTTGTAGGAAAGATCTGCAAATTACACTTGCGGCCAGAGTAGAATAATGATATAATACTATTATATACTGTATTTATTTGAATGCGTTGCTATGGAAAATTTCCGCACCTTTTTGAATTCATCTCTCCAATTCTTTTTCTTCTTTTTAAGTCTGGCTACACTGTAAATAAGCATTTTACGTGGAGGTGCACCACACACACAGAGAGAGAAAGAGATAACTGAAATTGAAGGACATGTTGACATCCTCTACTTCTGTACACTCTATCTTTGTCTTCCTTCTCATACATAATAAGAGAGGAGTGAATTCTGAAACCCTCAGAATCTTAGTTTTCTATTCTCAGCTCTACAGAAAAAAACAATGGGGTGTATATTGTAGTGGAGAATGGATGTGATGGTCTGTTGACAGGGAGATATTGACTGCGTGTACAAAGGTCCACCTTCACTGAAGTTTGTCACCCGCTAAACAGATGAAGGAAAGAGGGTTTCTGATAACCAAAGTCTTGAAAGCTAGGTCTCCCCACTTTCTGACCTTACCACATGGTGCACTTATTTTCAAGGAGGTTCTTCCTACACACACACATCATATATGTGAGTTCAAGGATGTGTGAAGAACTTTAGCGAAGAACAAGATAAAAAAGGAGGAGAGAGAACTTTGGCAGAAGAAAAATTTGAAACTTTTGTTCTTTGAGGGAAGACAAAGAAGCTGCTGGTATGTGACGACCAACAAGTTCTTCTGATAGTCATTGATCTTGCTACCTTTTTTTTTTGTGTGTGTGTGTGTAAACATAAAGCTTTGGTTTTTGTGTCAAGCAAATTCTTAGTTAAGTGCATTCTTAATGGTAGTAATACATCTTTTTCCTACGCTGTTTTCAAAGAAATGCGAGTCTGAGTTCAGTCAGACAAAAAGGAGTCTTTAACATACATTTTCTAAGATTTTTCACATACTTTAACTTAGAAAACAATGTTCTTGCCTTTCTTGTTTAAAAGGATTACAGTGGTTAAATTCTGTTATTTCTATTACGTTTTTCAAATATGATTGGGAAACTCGACAACTTCAGTTACAGATGAATATTGTATCTAAGAAATGCAATTCCATAAAATACCTTGCAATTCATTTCAGAATGTGCTAAGTGTTTGCATCCTCGACAATTTTTATAAGTTTAACGAATACCCTCCAGTTCAAATTAGGTAAGTCATTTTAATCTGCCACTTTGCCAATTATAAATGACTACCATAACCACTCTTGAAACTCCTTTATTTTCCCCCTATCATTGGGGAAACAAATGAATGGTAGGGCGAAGTTACAGTAAAAGAAAACGTGCCAGAATCATCTAAATGCGGTTTAGAGCCCTGCAATTAAAATGTAAAATGCTTTCTTTGAAAAAAGTATCTTAAAATTCCAAACTGGCCGGTGCTCAGTTGATTTCACAAACATATAACAAGGGTAGGTTTCTCGGAACCCTTGATTGTCAAAGCTGGGAAAGGAAGCTAGTTAATAGATAAAAAAGAAATGAACAGAACTCGGAAAATATGTGAATATGTTATTGTAAAAAGGGACCAGAGTCATTTTTTTTTTTTTTTTTTTTTATTTTGTGGTTTTCAGTTATTGCTTGTTTCAGTCTCTCTGGAGGTACCCAACAACAAGAACAGTAGCATGATAGCCCCAAAAGAACTATACTTCATATGCTTACTGTGTTGAAGAAGATCATTTTTGTTGTTTTTCTCGAAACTTCATAAACGTGACTCGGGTCCCTTTTTACAATAACATATTCATGTTATGGTTGGTAATAATGAGATGGAATTTAATTTCTGAAGAAAATATGTATTATTAAGGAGACATTTAGTTTTTTTTACAACAAACAGTTGACCATATATTGTTTTAGTGAGTTTTCTTTTTGTGACTGGTGAATGCATCAAAAGAGTCTCTTTTTTTTTCTAATAAGCGTGGTAATAAGTATTATCAAAACCACTTTCTAAAATTTCAATATTTTTATTTATTATTCCGGTATTTTTTTAATCTACACACTAAATTCAGAAGAGCGGGATTCCGTTCGAATTGACCGGAATATTTCATCTTAGGAGAACGGAAGCAGGAATCACTCCTTTCGAGCGGATTTTCATCAGCGAAAAGATTAGAAATTTCCACTTGATGAAAAATAGTAGCTCTCGATGCGAATGTGCGAGTTTTTTAGATGAATTTCCATCTATTGACATGAATTTTTCATCTTTTGATCATAAAAACGACACAATAAAAATGTTGAAAATGTAAAAAGAAGCGAAAAAGAGCATTTATTCGAAAGTAGCAAGAAATAATGTAATGTTTGTCTGAATAAAAAAAGAGAGAGAGAAAGAAAAAAAGCTTGACCTGAGTGGGAATTGAACCTGATACTTTCCGGTAAGTGATCTTAAGCTACGCTAGCCGGGCAAATGCGAACCTCTCTTTCGTCCCTTGAGATACGTGAGAACAACATCCAAAGATTTCTTATATATATATATATATATATATCTTACTCCTCACATCATCCGGTATATTGTTGTCATTGACAAAAGTTATCAGGTCTTCTGTTGTCATGTTTAACTAAACGCGATTAACTTCACAGTAGGGTTTCTCGTCTTTCGATAACCTTCGCGGCAAGAAATGACGGATAACAAACTTGATTAGTACTCATGATGGATTGTGAACAACTATAAAAAAGACGATAAATCGCCATGTCAATTTAATAGAATAAATTACATCCGTAAAACATCGGAATCCCATCTTAAAAACTTCACATTTTCTATCCAAAGTGAAAGTGTTTTGTTAAAAAAGCACTCTTTCCGGTTAAATCATTTTCTATGAAATCACTTTATCGTCGAAAAAGAGTAATAAAATCTTCTGTTCTGTTTTAGTGTGTAAAACAAAATGGGTACGTGATCGCCATATCTTTTAAGACCCAGACCTTTTTTTTTTTCTAAATATGATCTTGTAATTTGCCTGATGAGACTGAGGTAATTTTCAACCGGAAAGACAATCAATAATATAGAGTAAACCAACGCCACCTCTCTGAGTTCCTACTTTCAATTCCCAACCCATCACATTTGACACTAGGCCACGGTGAATGGATTACATAGATTCTAGAAAACCTTGCTCTATAGTCTTATCTTGTGTAATTTGCTGTACACACAACCAGATTGAAATGCGATTTATATTCAATACTGTAGATTATATTTCAATTTCATCGTTCCCCTCTATTGCCACCTACACCTCGTTCCACAAAACCTAAAGGCGAAAATATATAGCTATGAAGGAAACGCATTAGCTAGCTTTTGTTCTACCCTTCTCATGTCTATTGTTTGCACACGGCTTTTGACCTGCTTCAACAATGAAATCTCAGGTAGTTTTTCCTCTTATTCCCATTCTTTTCTTCCTCGTGCTTTAGCGTGCCTTCCTTCTCCCTCTCCTTCTATATATATTAAAGAAACGTGTATAAGGTTGTGGGTCACGATAATAAGTTAACACTACAATGGTGAAGATCTTTTAAGGCACCCAAGGAGCTTTTTAGCACCGAAATCAAGAAGAAAGGACCACCCTCTCAATAAGCTATTTATAAGAGGTAAAGGTTAAAAGGAAGAGACAACCTAGATGATGATTTAAAACTATACTTGACGTTAACATACAAACTGGGAGGAGAGGTGGGGTCGGAATGGAAAGAAAGGTAGAAAAAAGGAAGAAATACATGGTTCAGGGGAGAGCTCAGGTCAACAGCGAAACTATTGAGAAGAGCTTCTTTATTTTCTTTAACCCGGCATAAAAGAAAGAGAGAAAAGGTTAATCTGATATATACTTTTTTAATTTAGGGGGAAAAAAATCCAAAATCTATTTGCCTTCTAAGACCGCGATCATTTCGTATTTAACCTCAAATTCTTCTTCACTCAAGGTGACAATATTTCATTAATTCTATATCAAATTGCAAATCATTATCTGGATACCGGATTCTCCGAATAGTGAATCGGATGGCGGATAATCTTATCCGAAGAGCGGATAATTGAACAATTAACGAGTATGTGGATAGTACGGTTCAATTACGGATAATGTATTTTGTCTTATCTGATATTAGGGCAATTATTCGAATAAAGGATTATCATTCGGAGAACGAGTAACCGAATCATTATCCGGAGAATGGATTTTTATTCGGGGAACGAGTGAATGAATCATTATCCGGATAATGGATTATCATTCGGAGAACAAGTAATCGAATCATTATTCGGATAATGGGTTATCGTTCGAAAAACGAGTAATCGAATCATTATCCGGAGAATGGATTATCATTCGGAGAACGAGTAAACGAATCATTATACATTTAGCGCATCAAAATACCCGTATATATACTCAGTTATTTGGATATTTCTACAGGGTGATTCAGAAGTAAGAGTACAAGAATAAAGAGGCGAAATCTACACAGTAGTAGAAACAAAGAAGTTGTAGTCAACATGAGTTTTAAAATTAACCGTTTCCGAGATATTGCAATACGCATGGTACAAACCGCCTCTGATTATGGACATCGATATATGGATGCAGAAAAGAAACAAAAACAATACCGCACAATCAAAATAGGTCCGCAAGTGATCCATCTGTGACATGCCTACCAATGGTTACTGTCCAGGCGTATGTTCTGTGATCTCACCAATTCACTACGACGACGAGTGTGAGAGGATATAAGGATGACATTTTCAAAATTTCATATAGCATATAGTTTTTTTCCTTGTGACAACCAGTATCACAGCACAGCACTGTCACAGCATGTACACCGTCCAGGTTTGATTGTTACAATACGTACAAGTGACGTGTTGATACCAGCATTTGATCACTGTTTTCCTGTGCGGTGTACTATACTTAGTTACAACTCATTCATCGCATGGTGCGCGTTTTGTAATTTTTTGTATCCACATATCGACGTCCATAATCAGAGGTGGCTCGTACCATACGAGTTGCAATATCTCGGAAACGGTTCGTTTTTGGAACCATGTTGACCATGTCTTATCTAAAAACCTCTTCTCAGTTTCTTCTCAGTTACAAAATGTGTTAGCTTACAAAATAGATTTTCAGGCGACCCTTTACTGGCAGCGTATTCACTGTTTAGACCATGGAAGCTGGGATTGATAAACGGAACCCGATCTGGCCACCCGTACAGGAAATAGTCACAAATAAGGTGACTGAATCTTGGAGCCATTCTCATGATATTGTTCATAGCATATAATATAAATTAAGGAATTAACATTGATCATTTGAATAAGAAAAATATTTTGAGAGGATATCTGTTACTCGTAACCTTAATAGGACGTCTTGTTCCGTAGTGAAAACGCCGTCTCTCATATTTCTTGAACAACTTGCTCTGTGTCTGTCTGTATCTCTCTCTCTCCTATACCAGGCTCAATTGATGACTGGAATTGTCTTTTTCATACTCGGTAGAATTGCATGATTTGTTGGATAGCAACGCTGAGAATAACAGAAAAGTTTGAAAAAGGAAATTGCTCCATTTTTTATTCCATGGAAAACATTCGTCACGTACTGTTTGTGTGAGACTGGCAGCTATGATTTGTTTCTGCGCAGCTCGTCCTTTGCACTTGTTTTCCACTTCTCAGATCTGCTGTAAATTTTCATCCTCTCTGTTTTCTTCTCACTTTTGTCCCTTGTTTCTTTTTATTTTCACGAGACAAGAAAATTTATGTGACTTTTTTTTTCTCTTTGTAATATTGTGCAGGCTGAAACAAATTATTTTACTAGACTCTTAATATTGAACGTGTATAAAATCATAAAGAAAAAAGTTTTATTGCTCGGAAAGGTGACGCCACCAATGCTGTCTTTTTCGTATTAGAAATTAAAATAAAATTCAGTTTCAGTCGAACAACAGAGTAACTGAAACTTTATGCTGTATTTATGAGGATTTGAAACTCCTGCTTGGCCGAAAGGTTAACTGGCTGAGCTAACTTCGATCCTAGAAACGGTTCTGGGAATGCTTCAGGGTACGATTCCTGGAGGTGTTGCAGAGAACAAATATTGAATGCCCATACCTTAGTTGAAGGTATCATACCAGCATTCATCTGGTCTGGCTGAGGAAATGCCGGGTCCTGGATGCGTAATTCAAAGATCTTCAAATTACGTAACGAGGGACACTATCACAGTTACTGCGGTCAGCAGCATTAACATTGTTCCACAATAAAAATATCATCATATAAAATCATCCACTGATGACAGATAATTCTATCAATCAAGTAAATGTTGGAGTGTTTCGACATATATATGGAGATTCGCTTCCCTTTCGGGCCATCTTTTACGTTACAGATTGAATTTGAGATGATAAAAAGAGGTCTTGAGGTTCAGTAATTCTGACAAAAAGACAGAGCTTTATTCCACTGACAAGGCCGACACAGAACATTAGAATACTAGAAGTTTTTTTTTTTAAATACAAGTTTACATTTCCAGGCTGTGGTGGTGACATGTCTGAAGAATGATGTTCGACGATGATTGCTACTTCGGGAGAAAGTTGCCAGAGCCTCTAATATGGGTACCATCCCCATACTCGTCTACTGAAACAAAGGGCAACGTTTGCCAAACCAGGAAGCCTACGTAACCTGGGTTTGAATCTGTGGTTCACTGTGTATGAAATAGTCGGATAAATAATAATAATAATAGTAATAAAGAGATTACATTAAAGTTCATTCTAATTAATGTATCAACAGCAATCAGTTTAAGCATTGTTCAGCATGGCTGCAGGCACGTGGACGACCTCAAATTAAACTGATTATCAAAATGACTACACAAAGTTTTGAAATAGAGAGACAGATTTGGAGAATACCCACACCTTAGGAATCATAACGTTTCCGATATAAGGATTTGAATGCATATTTCAAAGTTGATACATTTTGGTTCCAAGTGGCATTTTCTCCAAATTGTATAAGATTGAATATTTGAATGTTACTTTATGTATGGCCTTTAGGCAGTGCACGAAGTAGGTTAGAAAAAGTAACGGAACGACTGCAGAAGTCGGCTAGAAAAGGTAAGGGTACGCTTGTACCTAGTGGTAGACGATTGTCTATTGAAAATGAAGGCAATAAGCTCTTATTAATAAAAAAAAAGTAGGGGTACGAAAAATCCAGAATGAAAAAGCTATGGGCACGGTGTGTTCCCTCATGCCCCCAACTTCGAGCACTGCCTTTAGGGATCTCAGGCTTATTCCTTGTATGATTGAGATTTGTAGTTGTTTTGCCCAGGAAAGACAATGAAAATATAGTCTATTTTTACATTCTTTTCTTAAGTTCACAATGGTTCGTGGTGTCATCAAATCTTGGAACGTTAATTGAATTAATTTCCCGACGTCATATAGAATGATGAAATTTTGCAGAGAGACGTAAGTCCGGTAACAATACAATACTCCATTGTTACATTCATATATTTCTATATTTTAAAAACAAATTTTAATATATTTTGTTTTTTAAATCTCAACTTCTTTATCCTAAAATAAATACTAGCCTGCAACTAGCTTGGGTTTTCCTGGCTGCAGAACACTTTACAATTTGGGCCACAAAACATTTAGCTTGAGAAATTGTATCCGAACATCGGAATAATTCGAAAAAAAAATAATAAAAAACTTTTTAGACATTCTTTTCTAAATCAATTTGTACTAAAATGTAAACAATAATAATTTTGTTTATGTATGACTAAAAAGAAAAGAATGGGGCGTGTCATTTCAAGAATTTATAAAGTGACTTCATATGAGAGAGCGCCCCATGCTTTTCAGGCATGCATAAACAAAATTTTTTTTTTTTACTTTTTAGTACGAATTGATTAAGAAAAGACTGTCTTCAAATTTTTTTAAATTGTTTTTCTTTTACATTCTTTTCTTTAGTTCACAATGGTTCGTGGTGTCTTCAAATCTTGCAACGTAAATTTAACCCTTTTTCCGACGTCATACAATGATGACACTTTGCACAGCGATGTAAGTCATTAGACAATACAATAATATTCCATTGTTACTTTCATATATTTCTGTATATTTATATGTTTTTATAATTTTTTAATACAGACTTCCTTATCCTAAAGTAAATACTAACCAGCAATGATACGGGGTTTTGCTGGTTGCCGAACACTTTAGGATTTGGTTCTCAAAACAGCTTGAGAAAACAAAATAATAAAAAAGGCTTTTAAAATACATTCTTTTCTTTCATGGGGCACTCTCATGTACAGTCACTTCGTAAATTCTTGAATTGGCGCGCCCCATGCTTTTCTTTTTAGTCATGCTTAAGCAAAAGTATTTTTTTTACTATTTTAGTGCGAATTGTTTAAGAAAATAATGTATTTTAAAAGCGTATTTTTATTAATTTATTTGTATTGTTCCCTTCTCTCGCTCACTCACTTTCCTTCATACGGTACAACTCTTTGAAAGGGAAGAATCATTAATGGATTTACTTCACTTACTTCATTGGGTCACATTAAAATATTCTAAAATATTTTTAATTTTTACCAGATCGGAGGAAATTAGTAACTTTGAACCAAGTTTGCTCTTTTGGTTTAAAAGTAACAAGTTTAGTTCCATAGAGTTTCCATCGTCGAACAAGTCGACGAAGTTTCATCGTATATTCCTGATTTTTAAGAAGGGGAGGGAGGATTTAGGATTATACTTCATATTTTTCAAAAGGAAAATACTAATTCCCTCTATCTTAGAAAATAAACTTGATCCAATTTTGCTTTGGAATAAAATCGCCATGACTTCCTGTGTTCTTTACGTCTTTTACTGCTGGATGTCAAGCATAGATAGGTGACACAAAAGCTGATTTTCTTAATCATAAGCAGTTTCTCTTGTCTGAACATCTAGTTCTCTCGTTTTTGAATCAAATTTTGTTTTTCAGTGTTGAAAACACGTTTTTGTTTAAAAAAAGAAAAATCAAAGTTCGGGTTTCGTTCCAAACTTAGTTTTTTATTTATTTTAAAAAGTAAAATCGAAGTTCTGATTTTAGCACAGTTTTTTAAACTTCGTTTGTTGCTGTTGTTGTTGTTGTTGGATACCTTTATTCAAATATATTTTTGTACTTTATTGCAAAAGGATACACACAAAATAATGCTTTTGGAAAAGTGCTTAATAGAAGATGTAATTTTGTTGCTATAAGTTTGGGTCGTATTTTCAGTTTTGAAGGCCATATTGTGACAACTAGCATTAATTAGGTTGCGTGTTATTTAATTGTTATTGCCATTTGTGAATATCTACATGTTCTAGAATTGATAATGAATTTAGCGAGACATTGATGCATCGGAACAAATTGGTTGTTGACGAATTCTGGGAAAATCCCCATTCTTTAAAAATGCTTTTTTTTTTGATCATAACTCTGATGTTTTTATTGGCTAGTTTATTGCAGCACCTGCACTTGTACAGGCTAGAAGCAAATTAAGACGAGATCTACATTGAAGATATGTCTTGAATAGAAGAAAAACGAACTTGCAGCAGACATCTTGCGACATCAGGAACATCAGTTTTAGTAACTAGTGGGTGTGTTCTAATTTTTAAGTAGGTGCTTTTTTTGTATGGAAATAAGATCTTACGTGCATATAAAAGAGAAGATGGTCGATTTGGCAGGCGGAGTATTGGACAGCTGAGAGAGGTGAGGTCGATTGGGGAAGGGGGTGAAGAGTCAGTTGCAAGGAGACTTATATAGTAATACGCAACTGGAGCACTAGTGCTGTTCACGAGATAAAAATGGGTGTTCCAATTGAGCTACTTACTCGAGGTGATGGCAATGAGATAAATTATAAAAGGAAAAAAGGACCCCCCTCTACCTCACAACATATCGATGCTATCTTATTGGTTAAAATGAGTCCCATGACTTTTCCAAGGCCGACAAGGTACGCAGCTACTGCGGCATATATTCCTTTCTTTAAAAAAATAATCTTTTCCTTTACTTCTTTTTTTAATTCTTCCTCGATGTTATCAGGCGACTCTTGTACAAGGAAGGGAAGTGAAGTTATAAGATGTGGAATCTCCCTATAGTTGGTCGCTTGCTGCACGACAGGTAAAGCAGGATAAGGAATCTCCCCTTCCACTAGGCAAGAACCACTATCGCCTACAACACACATCCACTTACTAAAAGCGATCTTCTATCTTTCTCCCTTGGCTCTTTTTTTTTTATCATTTCTCCCTTCACCCAAGAAAGGAAGAAAAAAAAAGAGGTATTAAAAAAGCGGTCCCACGATTTATATCATGCTTGGGATGGCTTTCTGTCTGTCTGGCTACTACTGCAATGGACTCACACCTGTGTGAATGGCTATCATTATACCAGCGGCTGTCTCTACGACAAAGGCTTATCTTATGCTTGACAGCAAGCCTGCTTCATGGTGGTGTGCTTTGGTGATCCATGCTATGGAAAAATGGGGGAGACCTACCAGAATATGTTCCTTTTTTTTTTGTAGTTGTTCTTCTTAATGTGCATTTTTCCTCGTCCTCTTTGTAACCACTGACTGGTCCATCCATTGCCTTAACCGTGAATATGTGCTCGTCCGTTGCGTTACGCGTTTTTTTTTTCTTTATTACTTTTATTTTTAAGGAAGACCTGCTGTCGACGTCAACTGCATACCTTTCTTTCTATACTGTCGTATTATATAAAAGTACATTCCCCGCTTCATTCTTACTTTAAAAGTTTCTCGATTCATCATCTCCCTCCTCTCGACCATATTTGAAACATGAACTTGGCCTTAACTCCGTATAAAAGGCACTAATGGCATCATTTACACCGAATTGACTGTAACCCTATACTTTCGTCACAAAGTACCAGACAAAAAGACATCTTCATAATACGTTTGAATAAGCTTGATCAAAGCAAAGCCTTCATGTGCGGCACATTATTCAATATATTGTACTTTCATAGATGTCTCCCTGTGTGTGTGAGAGAGAGAGCATTTGTTACACCCTAGGCCTTGGCCAGGGAGATGAGAATACCCAAAAAGACAATCTTTTGGGGAGGAGTGTAGGGGGTTTACCTTCCCCCCTATTCATCCATTATTGTTGTCATTTTTTTTTTTCATAACGCTTTTTGGATCATTGAAAGCTGTAAATTAGTCATCAGATAGCAACAGCAGCTATCTTTTTCTTTCTCTTACTAACACCATTAAACTTTTACATTGGTAATGATATGCAGTGGATACCCTACGGACATCAAAAGAGGACCTTCTCTCTAACACATACATTTTTTTTTAAACTTTCCTGTTATGTGTCTCTCTGTTGGGTATCCCAAATGCGCCATCTGCTCCTAAACAACAGGCGGATGGATTTGCATTAATGATGTACAGACGTTACTAGTACATATGAGCTTTGACGATTTCATTAAGCTAACATTATCCGTATGTTTTCTTTCATTCATACCCATCTGCATGGAAATAATTAACTTCATTTTGTGTTTCTCTTGAGTTTTTTTATGTCTCTTTCTCTCTCTCTCTTCCTAGATGAAAATGTAGGATGAGACTGGAGTGGACCGAGGTGGAAAGAGAGTAAGAGGCGGGGAAGCTTTGAGTGTTACAAGCCTCTGCAGACAGACATTTTGAAGTTTCCGGCTTAATATGCATATACGTATTCTTTAATAGGGTTTGTACCACTTCCCACTAACTGTGTTATTGTTACTGTTTTAAGTTTCACAGTCTGTATTCCCGGAATAAGCGAAAAAAAATAGCTTAACGAGTGACATAAATAGCTCCGGGATTGTTACACAATTCCAAATGGATATTATTTCAGTGACCGAAGTATTTTCTCTTATCACTTCTTTCTTTCTTTCTTTCTTTCTTGCTCTCTCTCTCTCTCTCTCTCTCTCTCTGTGCGTGTGTTTCATTTCTTTTAATTAACATTCCCCTTCCAAATCACAATGATTTCTGTGCTGAATTAACAATATTTGAATCGATAATTACAGAAAGAACTTAAGTCCATACAACCTAGTTTAAAAAAAAAAACAACTAAAAAAGTGTTTAAGCTTTCCTAGATTATATAAACATAACGTTACTGTTATTGCTTTGAAAGTATATATAAAAGCTCATTGATTAAACTGTAATATAAATTAATATGACTTAGTGTTTGTGTATTACTGACTTTAAAAGAACTGTTGGACTTAGGGCCTTTCTGCAATCAACAAACTTAGACAGTTTTGACTACTTAGTTAAATAATAATGTAAGAGTACAACAAATATTAAAAAAAAGAGCAAGTAATTAAGTTCTTCAACTTTAATTGTCACTTATATTACCAAAAAAAATAAATTCCAATATATTCTTTAGAGGCAATAGTCACTTTTAACCCCAACATGCTGATGGTATTTTCTTCAACATTGATACTATACTAACTTTTATATCAATCAGCAACGTTTATATAAGACAAAATGAATACACGAATGCTCATTATTCAATAGTTCCACCCAATTAAAAAATAATTAATCAATCCACCCAATTAATGTTCTTAACACTACCAACCACCGCTAGCTTCTCTATCTAAAAACTTGTAAGCAAAGGGAGTATAAAAAGCATGAATGAGTTACTCGAAGCACGTGTTCACTCCACTGTTGTCAACTCAAGGATAGAGCGCCAGAAACTTTGAAATTCATCTTCTGGAACATAATAGGCTTACTTTCTTATATCTGACAGTTTCTTGGTGTCAATGGGTGCGCACTACGCAGCCATCAGCAGAATCAAGCTGTGTAGGGAGTTGGATGGTTTGCTTTCTCTGATAATTGTAGCACGAATGTATGAGAATCTGCTCCTTTGATGTAATGAGATACCGCCAACAAGCTAAGATATATTTCCCGCTAATAAGTGATCAGAAAATGATTTTATTAGGTGCACCTGCATTGACCGGTCGAACAACAGAGATCTTTACAGCTTCACTGACCACTCGAGCGCATCAATGAAATGTGTCCCCATCAAGCAAACACTTAATCATTCCCTAAGAGCAATTTCGATTACCGAGGAGCCTGATTTTAGCAGATCAATATAATGGCAACCCTACTATGCAAGTACTTATGAAATTGGTCTTCTGAAATATTTACCTAACTAGCTCTTCCTTCTGTGTCCGCCTTTGTCCGATCTATTTGATTAGACTTGAGAAAACGCACACACACATCGCCGACACCGGGATGAGATCGAAGAATGGGTCTGAAAGATGTATTTTGTAGTCTCTCTCTCTCTTTCCAAGTTAACTTAGGATCTCTCAACTCAACTCAACTCAACCTATCTTCTCGAGCATCGAATCTCTCGAGTGCCTGAAGAAAATTCCCTGGAGAGCGATTGTTGTTTAAGATACGGTAGGTATCATTCCCACTCATTCTTCTTCTACTTGGCAGGAGAAGGCATTGTAGCCAGGGCAGAGCAAAAGGATGCTGAATTGAAATCCCAAGCTAAGAAGTCCAATGATGTTGTAATGCCAGAAGAACAAAACCCAGCACGTATCTTTTACGGTTAGCTTTCTCCTAGTATTCTTCCTTTCCTCTTTATTTCTTTCTCTCTCTCTCTCTCTCTCTCTCTCTCTCTCTCTCTCTTGTGCCTAAAGAAGACGGATCTGTATTTCGCTGAACTTTTGTCATTGCTGCAGGGTATTTCCCTTAAAAGTTGTACCATTATCTCAAATTTCAAAACTCAGGAGAAAGACTGCGTTGTTACACATTCAAAGCTCTTTCGGAGCATCAAAATTTCTTTTATGAAATGTTAATCCTACAAGATGATGATGATCAAAATTAATATATTCCCATAACTTTTACTTGCTCTGTACTCACTTGACTCAGTATGTTTCTCTTCTCGTGTCATCGGTGTCTCACAAACGTGGGAAATAGGGGCAATGTGGATCTCATAACACGAAATAGGTGCTCAATGTTCTTTAGTGGTTTCGCATTTTATGTGTTGTTGTTGATGATGATGAGCTAGGTGAAATGATGGTGTTTTTGCCAGTGCTTTTATCGGATGAAGAAGACGTCCTAAGGACGGAATCTAAAGTTCGAAGTGAATTCCAAACCACTAGGTTCAATGTTACGTCACCAGAAATCGAACCAGGAACCTTTGATTACAAGCCGACGAGTGAATTCATTCATACAACGCGATACTTATTTTTGTTATAATCTTATAAAACTAGTTTTCTGGGTTTGGCTTACTCTCTACTTTACATATACATACGATAAATTTTAAAAACAATACACTCTTTACCCCATACATGCATACGCACACACACAGAAAGAAGAGAGAGAGAGAGAGAGATTTGGAAAGCGGGAGATATTTTTATTTATTTATTTATTTTGAGAA
>JAGDQP010034243.1:1402-20226 GCA_022664845.1 Lepisma saccharinum | reverse complement strand
CCTCCGCCATAAATTTCTATTGCTGTTGGTTTTCTTGACCTGATGATGTTTTCATTCTATTCAGCGTACCAAAAAACCTATAAATCGACGCCTCACGCGCCTATTTCACGCAACAATGGAATTCCAGTACTTTCCCCCTACCCCTCCAAAACACCCTTCCCCCCTAGAATTTTTATGCTCTATTCGGTTTTGTGAACCTCATGTCTAAGGTAATTTATTACCAAAGTTCCACGAATGCAGAAATTTTTCGATTTTGGGGTCTATTTTTGGCTTATTTTACCTGCATTAAAAACGAGCTAAAACGAGTCGCACGAGCGAGCCAAACATCAAACTCGACTCGACTCGAAACTCGACCGAAAAACAGCGACTCGACTCGAGAAAATTACCTCTGGCTCGACTCGTGTCCATCCCTACTGGTATAGACTTCATAATAGAATGTGACGTCTATACCAGAGCTACTACCTAGCGGATGAATGTCCACCACGGTGTTTGTTCACCACAAAGCCCGCTAGGATATATGAGTTCAACCTATTACCCTTGTCTGGCATTAAATGCACGAAAGGCTAGACTCAGTGATTCCGCCAGCCCCCCATGTGGGTGTGTCACCCTCAAATTATCGACAGCACCCCTAACTTGAAACTTTTTGTGATAAAACATCGATACAAACCGTGGAAAACTCCTCTTATACACCCCTCAAACTGAAAATCCTGGCCAAACCACACACATTTTTTTGTGCTAATGAAAGGATAAGGAAAATATAACCAAAGAGTTTTACGTACATCAAAGGTTTGAGGTCTTGATGCAAACCAGGACATTAATCTTTCATCAATTAAGTTTTTGACTTTTCTTACAAGCGAGCACGCCAAAATACCTATAGATGTAGTCTTGAAACAGTCTTCTAGCAGATACAAGGTAGATTTCTTATCTCCGCTTCTATCTACAGTTGGCAAGTGCCAATTCTTAATTCCTCTTCGGAGTTCTTTTCTAGTATTGCATGCATCGATAGTTTGTATGTTCACACAATATTACGGAACGCGCGAATTTGTGATTTGGATCAGTATGTACCAACACGCGGAAAGAGGTATTATAAAATCATGAACAATGTATGTGTCATCATCATCATCATATTCAGCCGTTTTCTATCCACTGCTGGATGAAGACCTTCCACTTTTCTTTCCACATATCTCTGTCTGCCGCTATCCTCATCTGCCATTATTTATATAAAAAAAAAGTAGTGAAGTCTATGTATCCTAAGTAAATAATAAACTAACTAACTAACTCTATGGCTTATGGAACTCGCAAGTTCATCGCCGCAGTAACAAACGTTCGCCATTGGACGAAACAAAAATGAAAAATAAACAGAAACAATGTAAACTTATCAATCTTTACATGATGCTCTTTTTTACTATTTATTTCGTCTATAAGTAGTTCTCTTTCTAGAGAATAAATGTATCTTTATAACTCACACTGCTCTCACTTGAATGAACTTTCACGCATCGGAACTCCAACTATCGCTTGGCAACACTGATCTATAAGCCGCCGAGGCATGACGAGTCGGTCACAAGCGTATCGCTGTCGGAATTTTGAACGGAAGGTGCGTCAAGAACAAAGACTGAGTCAAGAGAAAGATACATGACCGCACCTAACCTTACCTTACCTCCACGTTCGTATGTTCATTAATTTAAGATAATTTACGAAAAAATGCAAGGAAGGAATTATTAATGATAAATATGAACATATGAAAATATATTTTGTAAAGATAAATGACAGCACCTAACCTTACCTAACCTCCATGTTCGTATGGTCCCTAATTTAAGATAATCTACGAAAAGTGCAAGAAAACAATTATTAATAATACATATAAACACATGAAAATATATTTTAGAAGAAAAAATCCCGTGCCAAGACTCGAACCCGGGCCCTTTCGTTTAACAAGCGGACGCCTTAACCACCAGGCCACCTAGGCAACCTGACAAAACGTATTTCTGAAGTTGTATTTACAGTACACGTGTTACGTAACAAGCCAGTAGTGACGCGTTGTTGACTCAACTTCCGTTTAAAATTCCGACAACGATACACTCTAGACCCGGTCCGGTCAGTAATCATTGCAGGAAGTGACGTCAGAAACACTGCAAACAGTTGAGCAGTAGATAGCGCTTAATTTAACAATTTCGTGGAAATACAGTATTAATGTTACGTGGAATAAACTTATAATATTTGAGGTTATGAAAAGTAGATTTTTTTTCAATATATTCGCAATGTTCATGTATGTGAAAGATGGGATATTAAAGAAAGCAAGACAAATAGAATACAACGCTGTGGTATCAAACGTTGTAACGTACTATGGTTTTTCCAGGGACAAAATACGTTGGCATGTATTATATTTACGTTATCGTACTTGTTCTACGCGTCCCAAATATCGCTCCATGCTATGAAGGGGTCTTATTTATGTGCTTCTAACGTGAAAAAGTACATTTTGGATTCACTTTAAATGTGGACTGCAACATTCGTTAAAAAATTAAAAAATAATAATAATTTGTAATGCTCGGAACTTTGTTCATGATTTTCAAAATGTATTTAAGGCCTCTAAGCAGCTTTGTCTCAGGCTGAATTAATGATGGGAGAATTTTCATTTATTCATTATATGGCATCCAGGCATCGTGTTTCTTTTGGTCGTATGTATGCTTTATCACACACTTTCCGTTGCAAATAAGTCATGCCGTCACTTCTATAAACACCTAGCAACAACCAGCAATTACAGAAGTGTTGCTAAAATCCATAATGCTGTTAATATTTCGTAAAATACGCATTTGAGTTGAGCAAGAGGAGAGAATATGGTGCCACGCAAAAGAATACTAATTGCGACACTTTAAATTATGAATAACACGTTTTGTCCCAAAAAACACAGACCGTATCTCAAGCGAGTGAAGAGGAGTTAGTTAAAGTCAGGTTAGGTATATTTATTTTAATTATAGGCAATTCCTATCACTTTTAACACTCCCAACCCCTCTCACGCCATATATGAGAACTCGGACATATAGTTCCGCATTTCATTCCCTCCCCCCGCTTTTTCTTTTTTTTCCTTACAAATGTTGCAGTCCACATGTACTTTTTCACGTTAGAAGTACATAAATAAGACCCCTTCATAGCATGGAGCGATATTTGGGACGCGCTTAGAACAAGTACGATAACGTAAATATAATACATGACAAAGCATTTTGTCCCTGGAAAAACCATAGTACGTTACAACGTTTGATACCACAGCATTGTATTCCATTTGTCTTGCTTTCTTTAATATCCCATCTTTCACATACATGAACAGTGCGAATATTGTAAGAAAAATATATCTTCATAACCTCAAATATTATATCTTTATTCAACGTAATATACATACTACATTATCTACGAAATTGTTAAATTAAGCGCTATCTACTGCTCAACTGTTTGCAGTGTTTCTGACTTCACTTCCTGTATTGATTACTGATCGGACCGGGTCGTAGGCATGCGGCAAATGTCGTCGTGCAGAAATGAGTAGCCTCTAAGGGAAGCACGTGTTTCCAAAGTTTGGCGCTCTATCGCGCAGGCGCAGAACTCCTTCAAAGGAGCAAAACTCATTGAACTATTAGTACTACCGAGCACCGAAAAGCGTTTCCTCCACAACTTGCAGTTTGGACTGGTGGTCAACATATCGGAAAGCTGATCCAGAGGTCCAGGGATCGAACCCTGGCGTCGTTACTTTTAGATTTTTTTTCAAGAAAGTTAACTTTTTTTCCTTTTTATGTATACACACATTAGGAAATTTAATAAAAGTAGAGACCAAGGGCATTTGGAGGTTAGGTAAGTCAAGTTCGGTGTTTTTTTTTTATTGCACACGCGACTCGCACAGATACATTGTTTCCACGTGCGCTCGCCTTAGACGCAGGTCAAATTAACCCATAAGACTCCATGTACTTAGAGCAGGTTGAACGGCATTTGCCGTCGTGCGATCTTTAGGACACGACGACATGTTTCCATATCGCAGACGACAAATGTCGTTGCCGCAGTGCAAAAAAGCAATCATTTGTTCCCGTTAACTTACAAATCTTAAAGATAATTGTCGACGACACAACGACAAATGTCGCACTCATGGTATCATACTCGGCACTTTAACAAGTCTTTACATGCATTACTTTATCAAATTTATAATGTATACGACGGCATAACACGTTGCAATGAGCTCAGAAAACAAATAAAGAAAGAACTAACATGAGATATATGAACTATCCCACCTTGCGATAAATTTATTACTAATTGATGTAAATTTCATGTTCTTTTCCCTCCCGCAGTGGCACTGTCCTCTATTAGCTATGTGCTGAACTTAGAGACCTGCACTGGCCGGGCCGGGCCAGCTCCACTATTTTTTGGGCCGGGCTCGGTCCCGGATACTGCTTTCTCTTCAGGTCCGTCCGATTAATTGCACTTCTTTAAAGCAGTTCAATAATTATTGACTTTCGTTAAACGATAATTGGAATAAAGCCAAACGTTCAAGTTTGTGTGCACGCCACGTGGAGTGAAAGGTATTACAAACAATGCAATATTTATAGTTGGTGTTGCTTAGCGGTTCCACTTTCGCTTTAGAGGATTAGTTGTTCACCGGAGCCTTGACTCCAGTCGGCAGTCACACGAGTGACTGCATGCCCTTCTCTCAATAAATAACAAAAGACTGTATGCGTATTGATGAAGCTTCCTCTGATGGTCCATGTCAGTACCAGAATATGGTCAATCCAACCACTGGATCCCAGGGGGTGAACAGTCAGAGTTGTCGTCTTGATATAAAAATGAAAGGAAATCGCACTCTTTGTTCTTCTCTCCACTTCAGCGACCCGCAGGAAGAAATGGTGTATGAATGGTTGCAGTCTAATACGGTGTTAAATACCGTGCAAATGTAGGTCTTGTGGGTGGGGTCAAATTTCTGATAAATTGTTTTGTAAATAAACGTCATACTTTGGCTACTTCTTTGCTGGATTTAAGAAACCTGCGACTACAAGTAATCCTACTGTTCAAAGCGAAAGGATTATTTTGATCCTTTGGGTTAGAAACTGAAACGGCAATCCTGTAGAATGAAATTAAAATGACTAGCCAATCTAAGCGCATCACATTGTTCAAACAATCACAAGGCTTGTAAGCATTATATATTATTATTATTATTATTTTAAAACCAGATACAAATATATCGGGCCGGGCTCGGACCAAAAACTTCTAAGGCTGCCCGGGTTGGGCCGGGCCTACGTAGATTCGGGCTGGATTGGGCTTGGGCCGAAAAATTCGAACTCTGTCAGGGAGTTTGAACGGCGCGGCACCCGGCGAGACGCTATCGTGAATACTGATTTTTTTTAACCAAGCGATACTGTAATGGCTGCTGCCATGAATATATGAAGCCAGAGAATTGAGAGGACACAATCTCGTTTATCTACTTCCAGTCTAAACCAATATGAACCAAATTTTCGGTTCTAACTAAGATTTTTATGCGTGATATCGCTGTGAAGTAGTTTTTTTTATTTATGTCTTAATTCTCGCAACAAAAAAGTAAACATTTTTTTACAGTATTTTTATTATATGTAGAGTACGGTATACTATGAATAACTCAGGAATTAAGACGGAAAAGAAAACGGGTCGCACCGCGATAAGAAGCGTATAAACCATAGAGTTATAAAACCTCCACTAGAGGCAGGGTTGACGCCACCATCTACGTGTTTTTTTAACTCCCAGCGTTGCGCAAGTTGAACATTCAATTGTTTGTTTCTTTGGCAAGAACGAAACAGTACCGTCCGCTGCCTGGTATTGTGTCATTTGTATGTGCCACCAGGCCCTGCAGGCTACCTCGAGGATCCCTGGCCCTGATAGCCGCTGGTCCCCCCCCCCTCCTCCAATCTTTTTTGAAACGTTATTCTAAAATTTAAATATTTAATCATTGTTAGGAAAATCTTATAAACTATTGAACAATACAGATACAGTTCTTGTGTCTCTAGTCTGGAAGCGGGACTTGAAGCCAGAGCCCTCGGAGCCATCACGAAACATTCCTCTGTTTGGGTCTTATTTTTTTGCGGCGTAGCACTCACTACCTCTGGTGGCTATATATGCATACTTGCATCCTTTTTGATGAGGCGTATTGTCTATCAATTATAAGAAGATGTTCCCTTTGTTGCGATTATTTTGCCTGCGGTCCTTGGTTATAAATTTATATATATATTAATAATTTCAAATAAAATTTGTTGGTACTGGGTTCGGTCCCAAATATGAAATTGGAGACAGTATTTTGTGTTTGTTTTGGCTTATTTTTGGTCCAGACTTGACTTTATGCAGCTGTTGTACTGCGATTATTATTATGATTTATAATAATAATGATAATAATAATACTCCGTTGCTATTGTTCTGTATGTATACACAGTTTGTACTGTATTTGTTGTTGGGTTGTTATAAATGATTTTTCTAATGTTGTTAGTCGCTGTTGACATCTTCAACAGTCTGATGGGTTTGGAAGGACCGGCCCTACAGTTGTTTGGGTTAGTTAGATTCTGAACCACTACATGTGATTGACCATTACGGGGTATGAACTTATGGCTACGTGCATACGATGATCTTGATAGTCACTTCTGTATCTCTAGGTCATTTTTGGCCAAACCTTTGTCTATTAAGAGCAGTTTGATCTGTAACAGCTTTTTAAGATGATTGTATTCTAAGGATATCCGTAGTATTTGTGTACCTTGGTGACCTGGTCTAGTTTGTCGGACATAAATAACATGAAAGTATGTTTTGATTATCACAATAGGCCAGTGTGGTATGGTAGTTCTCGTTGGGCTTTCAGGGTAATACCCCACCTTATTTGGTTTGTTGTATAATCTTTACTAAAAGATCTTTGGCACTAGATTGTTGTTTTATTGGGAAACTGTTCTATTGCAGCACAACCGTGCTAGAGTGTGTTTCTGGATCTTTGGTAATAAATGTACACCCCTCATATGTACTGACTTACTAATCATTTCTATAAGGTCTATCTAATTTCACAGAGGGTACGTTTTTTGGTGATTGTGGGTTTCTTGGACAGTTTTGCTACTGCTTATTTGTCTCCGAAAGTTGTATTCGGTTTAGATTATGCCTCGCAGTGCTCCGCCCTGTTTAACCCGGTCTATAACCCAACCCAAAAAAGGTCTTTGCTCGAACCACACCGCCACTTGTTTGCCTTTCTAAATGCTGCCAGACCAATGCTGTGGTGTTTACAAAATTCACACCTTCTAATCGCTCCCGTCCTGCAGCTTACGAATCTTTTTCAAATGTGGAATTTGTTTTAAAAACTTCATATTTTAAACTCGCATTTCAAATTCCCATTTTAAAACCAGTTTATATTTGTTTTCAACAAATCTGTATTTTATTTTTTTCATTTTTTAGTGTTCGGGGCCCCTTGGGCTCGGGGGCCCCTGGCGATTAGTATAAGGTATAATATAAAAATCAATTATATAAAACGTTATTGATAAATATAATTTTTGTTCTCAAAAACTTTTTTGTTAAATTTTGGATTTTATTTATGGCCTTTAGGTATCTAAGACTCAGGCTGGGATAGGGGAAGGAACAGGATTCGGAAAGGTGTCAGCCAGGGCCTATGTTGAAGGTACCATCCCAGTTTTCATTTGTTAAATAAAACAATATAATGTTGATACTTAAAGCCACATCACTTATGTTCTTATAAAGAACATTAGAGATACATTTAAAAATATTATACAACATTAGGGATACATCGCAAGTGACATGAATATTACATGCACAAATTGTTATTGCTGAAATTACACACAATCAATGGTTTACTTGCATAAATTTACAAAGAAAATTATAAAATTGAAAATAGGATAAGGGCACCGGTCGTCGGACATACATTACCATTCAGCAATTTTCACATAAATATCATTGAAACAAGACGTACGTCATATTAAAAATGTGTATAAAAATTATCTCTAGTTTTCGGACAGCTTTAACTTGATATTTAAGTTCTACTAGCTATCGAAAGTGACATTATAAAGAGAGAGAAAAATCTTGCTCCCCTGGTTAGCTTAGAAGATACCAGGAAAGTCATTTGAGAATGAAGAGTGTATTTCAAATTTAGGGTAAAAGTCTTAAAACTATTAAAAACGACATTGTTTTTTCTACCTTTTCAAATGTTCTGTTTTAACTTTATATCATAAACAATACAAACGTCTATTAAGTATATGATTGTGTCCGACTGTAGGACCGTAGGTATATATAACAGAATTCATGAGTTTTCTTATTGCCGACCAGGGTGATCGTTAAGAAGTGTTTCTTATCTAGTTTTGTTATGTTAAATTTGTTTCTATTGTTCTTAATAGTGTAATCAAAGTGTCCCTGGTTCGATTGCCGACGGGGACAGAAGTGGTTCGGAACCCACGTCGTTAAACTGTAGACCCCATCCTTAGGACGTCATCATCATGCGATGGAAGGCAATGACAAATCACAATCGGTTCAGCTAGCTCTGGGACCTTCAAGTCAAGACCTGCCATGGGGCAGAACACCAATCATCATCATCGTTGGTGTAGCATTCGGGAGGTCATGGGTTAGATTCCAGTGTCCGACCATCCTGACTGAGGTTTTTCCAGATTTTTTTGCTCGGGCACAGCAGGCAAATGCAGGGATGGCACCTGCAACATAGGCCCTGGCCGACATCTTCCCGAATACACTCATGTGCAAAAGTTAAGGATAATGTGCAAATACATAGACAACAGTTGTGGAGAGTATGGGAAATGCATATAATGTATCCTATTACACATACCTGACTGCTTGACACGCGTAACTCCCGATGTTGCCGCTTGGAGACGCTGTATACACCCATTGAACGATGGTTGGTGATGAGCACTGTTTCAACACGCAAGCACTTGTGTTCGCGACGTGAGATATGTGTGAGTCAACGCTGCAGTACTTGACATGGTGCCAGTGTACGTGTAGGAGAATGGCGCAAAGAGTCGATATTGATGATGTTATGCGTGGAAGAATCATCAGGTGACTCGAGAGGAATCAGAACCAGATGGACGCGTCTCGTGAATTGGGTGTCCCACAAAGTGCCATCTCGAGGATCTGGCGACGCTTCCAAAGGGGTGCAAACGTCTCTCGGATGTTCGGTGGAGGTCGTCCAAGGAGCACCAGTGACCAGGAAGACCGTTACTTACGTCTAACTGCCAGGCGCAACAGACACAGCACCGCCTCAGAGCTCTCTAGGGACCTTGCAGCTGCTACAGGAACGTCAGTGTCAAGATTTACAGTGTACAGACGGTTAGCGGAGGGACACTTGTATGCCAGAAGACCAGCAAGGTGTGTGCCATTGACCCCACAGCAAAGAAGAGCTCGGTTGAATTGGTCCAGAGAACATCACGCATGGACCCCGGAACAATGGCGTCATGTCCTGTTGACAGATGAATCCAGGTTCAGTCTCACCAGTGATTCTCGCCGTGTGTTCACCTGGAGAGAACCAGGAACATGGTTCCGTCCAGCTAACATGACTGCTGTAGACCAGTACAGGGGCGGCGGAATTATGGTATGGCGTGGGATAATCCTGGGGTCCCGTACACCTCTGCATGTCTTCCCACGGGGTACCGTCACTGGTGCGATGTATCGGGATGACATCTTGGACCAATACGTTCGTCTGTTTCGTGGCGCAGTGGGTCCTGATTTCATTCTAATGGATGATAACGCACGTCCCCATCGCGCTGCCATAGTGGATGAGTACCTTGAACACCAGAATATCAGGCGATTCGATTGGCCCAGTCGCTCACCGGACTTGAACCCCATCGAGCATGTGTGGGATATGATTGGGAGGCGAGTTGCACGTCGTCAAATGGCTCCAAGATCCATTCCTGAGCTTCGGGAGGCACTTGTACAGGAATGGCAAAACATACCCCAGCCCCTTCTTGATAATCTCATTCTCATCATGCAATCACGTTGCGGTGCATGTGTTGCAGTGCGGGGCGATCACACATCCTATTGATGCCCTGTATCTTCCGCTTAACCCTCGAAAACTACATTGGTCTATTTCCGAATTTTCCCATGCCCATGCATTTTCGTCGCTCGTGCCCATCCTGTGCATTCTCTTCCAGTGTTTTGGACTGTATCCATTTGCAATTCCACATTCCAATACTATATGGCTGATTCACCATTCTCTGAGTGCAATAAATCATGCAAATAGCATTATTCTTAACTTTTGCACATGAGTGTATTTCCCCTCCCATATCCCGGCCTGAGTCTTAGGTGCCTGAGGGCCGAAAATAAAATTCAACACCACATTATGGGCTTAGAACTATTTAAATTTTAAATAGAAAGATATAATTATCATTTTATTCTACGCGAATATAACCACTTTATTTCCAATAGGCCTAAATGAAAACGATTCAGTATTTCTGAATGAAAGAATACTTATTTTTATGGATATTTTTCTTTGTCATTGAGGGACAGTTTCATAACTATGGATCTAACACAATAAAATACCTTCGCAAAGATGTGTGTGTTTATATATATATATATACTTATAGAAGACATAAACTACACGAAAGAGTGTCTTACATAATGAAATATTTTTCACGGAATAATATTAAATGATAATTTATTTGTGAAATGATTACTTCCTTTCTTAAGTCTCTCAGTACAACCGTAAGCTGCACAGGAGATCGGCATTATTTTCTGCAAGATCTTTTTTCAGATCGGCGCGCAGGGCTGGGCAGCCATTTTGGCAACTTCCGGAGCACACTTGGAAACACTTCCGGTACGGCACAGAACTTTTGCCTAAAAAAAGTACTTTTGAGTAAACAGTACTTTTGCGTATGCCCACCGCTAACAGGGGGCTGCGCCCCCCCGCGGCTAACGCCGCCCAGCTCCCTTCGGACGCACCCTCCCCCCCTTGCACACCTCGCTATCGCTCGGTGTGCATCCTGCCCTGGTGGGTTTATATACATCCTAGCTTTTAGTGGCATCTTTTAAAATTGTAAATCACAACTTTTATTAAATTTATTTTTGTGTATTTACATGTAAAACGAAAAAAACTTTAATTTTCTTTAATTATGTAAAAAAAATGTAAAAAGTCGACGCCAGGGTTTGAACCTTCGACCCTTAAATTAGCTGTCCAACGTCTTGACCACAAGAGCAAACTGTAGCTGCCGGGTTGAGCGCTTCTCGCTGGTATTTATCGTTCAGGATAAGCGAGAGTGGGCTGTTCCTACAGGAAGTGTTTTCAAGTGTGCTCCGGAAGTTGCCAAAATGGCTGCCCAGCCCTGCGCGTCGAGCTGATAAAAAAATCTTGCTTATTTTCTTCTCAAATTCAAACAAAACAACGTTTACAAAGAATGCCAAAGGGCGAAGTATAGCAGACATATGATAGCAGCTCACAATACCTGTTTATGCCAAACAAACATACTCTCGCTCAACTTTCAAGTATCGCCGCGTTAGCAGTGTCAAATCCTGACTCTAGTGAAGGTTTTATAACTCTGTTCTATAAACTGGGAGCCGGCCGGGTAGCCGTGCGGTCTACGGCGGTACGCCAACGACTCGAAAGTCCTGGCTGGGGCGTGGGTGTTGATTTTAATACTTAAAGGGCGAATCGTGACGGGCCGAAGTTCAAAGTTACTAGACTGGCCCATATATAAATAAAGTATATACCAAAAGTATATAAATAAATATACCAAAAGTATAAACTGAAAATTTTGTTCATATTGGATTAGACCGGAAGTATACATAGAAGTTTAAATAAAAAGTACAGAGGGAAAACAATCCTAGTCACATTTTGAAAGTTGTGAGAAAACATTTTAAAGTGTAAGCACTTGAATTTATATTTATTTTTGCCCTTAAGGCACTTTGGTGTAGGCCGATAATATGCTAGAGGGCAAAAGATAAATTTAAATTCAAGTGCTGACACCTTAAAATGTGTGTTATCTCACAACTTTCAAAATGTGACTTGGATTGTGTTTCCTGCACTCTTCAAATATTTACTCAGGCATCTCTCTTTCAACACTAAGCTGTCACTCCAGTATCGTTACGTATAGCTCGATGTTTTTAACATACCGTCAGAGAGAGAAAAAAGATGTAAGAAACAAAAATTTAAGTTGAAACTACTGCATTGAAGTTACTATTCCGTTTCGTAGAAGTAAAAACAAACATGTTTCTCGCGATTTCGAACACCCTTCGGTGAAAGAAAAAATATTAAAAATAATACGCTTTAATGACTTGCGCCACATTGAGGGAACATCAAATAGGACATAAGATAGTGATAAGAAGCATTGCAAAGTGAGACAATACAATGTCATTCATTTCAGAGGTTTATGTTAATTAAAAAAGGTAGGGTCTATTTGTTGTTTTAAGGATTGGCCGCAACAACAACCATAAATTGTATAAGGGGCTGTGTGAAGTTAGCCCCCAACATTTGCTGAGGGCCGTCAACAGCTTATCGCGTACTCCCTAACTAAAATAATATTTATTTGTTAAACTTTATTTTATATGTGTGTCTAGCAGCTTTTGACTTCGGCCAGTCACGATTCGACCCTATACACCTAGCTAAAATCCCCAAACACCCATGCCGGGACTCGGACCCGGAACATTCGAGTCGCTGGCCTAACGCCTTAGACGGACACCCGGTCGGCCTTACAAAAATATTGTACTCTTTGTTCTCCATAAAAACTCCCTAACGATTGAGATATGTTTCATTTTAATTGGTTTTGGGTCGGGGACTAACTTCACAAACGTGTTGTCAGATTACAGATCATAAACATATATTCAATGAAAATTAATAACATATTGTTTACCTTCAGGACTGTTCTGCACGAGTTAATTCATTAACTGTGCATCTAGAAACATCCAGTTCTTTATTGTACTCAAAATATCTTCTTATGATAAGTAATGGCTTTCGTCCAACCTTTCCGCGGTCTTTTGTGCCTAATTGAGTCTTCGTCTGACATGACTCAGCCATAGGTAAGGGCTCATTTTCAAACACGCTTGCGTTGCTTGCGATTTAGGTGAATAACCAATTGAAACACGTGGAGTTTCGTGGTGTAGTTTTATTACTAGATGTAAGACGTGCTTCAATTGGCTATTATTCACCTAAATCGCAAACGAAGCAAGCAATGCAAGCGGGCTTGAAAATGAGCCCTAAGATGCCTCGGAACGTACAAGTAGGCCACGCTTGGCTCGCTGCTGACAAAGTGAAGCCAATTCGTGCGTGTTCGGATAGCCTCGACAAAACACGTCGGGAGGTGGGCTGTCATTAATATAATGTTTTACCTTGTAGCATTTTGTCTCGTTTTGTGAAGAGCGCATTTTACTTGTGATCGCAAAATAGTAGGCCTACCATTATGCTTAGCATTAACATGGCGCTTTAAACTGAATTTAGAAATAGTGCTAAACTAGGGTGAGCAGAAATTTGTCAAAAAGGAGTATAACTAATGCGTTTTACAAGCGCGTATGCAAGCAACATCTCATGTATTAAATTAAGGTTGAATTCTGGTAATTGTTGCTACCTATAAAGCAGGAAGAAACTCCTGCTTAGTGCGGCTCTTAGGACAGGGCAGGAGGGACCCTTGCCTCGCACTTTGGGGAATCTGCCGTAACATAGGCAGAAAACAATGTTATTAATTAATTTGTCTACTAAAAGGGGTCCCGCGAAATACCTTTGCCCCGAGGCCCCGCATATGCTAAGGGCGCTACTGCTCGTGGTCCTAACCCCGCAGCTAACCATCCCGAGTGAGGTTTTCCTAAGTTTCACAAGGGGAATGTTGGGATAATAATTTAAATAGGGCCCTGATTGTGGAGGAGACCTTTCAACTCGCTGTATATCAGTTCTGGTAACGGAACATAAACGAAATTACTTACGAAAAGGGTCCTAGAACACTTTTTAAGCAGCTTTAGACGTACGTCTGTTCTGGTACAAGAACAGAAATACAGTCTCTCAAAAAGAAAAAGAAAAAATCGGGAACGCATTTCGCCTCCCGTGACCTTTATTTCGGTACAGAAACTGAAATCAAGTTACTCAAGAAAAGGATCCCGGAACACTTTTCACCTCACGTGCAGTTTATTTCGGTACAGAAACTGAAATAAAGTTCCTCACGAAAAGGGTCCCGGAACACTTTTCAATTTGCGTTAGGTTTATTACGGTACCGGAACTGAAATAAAACTGATTGTGGAAAGGGTCCCAAAACACTTTTCACCTCGCGTGAAGTTTATTCTGGTACAGAAACTGAAATAATGTTGCTCAAGGAAAAGGTCCCGAAACACTTTTCAATTCGAGCTAGGTCTATTCGGGGACCGGAACTGAAGTGACACTGCAGAATAAAAGGGTCCCGAAACACTTTTCAATTCGAGCTAGGTCTATTCGGAGACCGGAGTTGAAATAAAGTTGCTCACGAAAAAGGTCCCGAAATACTTTTCGATATATCTTTAAATGTGTTCTGGGACTTAACCGAAATAAGGGGGTTCCAGAAAATTGTTTCGGTCCCTTTTCCAACCCTGGTTTTAAGAGTGTAAGCCATATCTAAAACTGCAAAAAAACGGATGAATTTTCTCTAGGACTTTCGGAAGTAAACGTAACTTCTTCAAACAAGAATGATGATGCCTGGATGTGTACGAAATGTAGATTTTGGTATTCAGAAGACGTCAAAAGAAAAACAGATATAAGCTAAATTCACTATAGCGTCTTCACGCAACCATTTCATGAAAAATGTCAAGTACGAGAACATAACAATGTGCATGTGTGACAGTTCTTGTGAAAAATCGTCTGATGAATCAGAGTGATAAATTTGTTTCATGCATATTTGGTTAGAGAAAGTTCTGGTTAATCATTCATAATGTCATCAAATAACCTACTCACTATCACCAAATATCCTACTACTGTCATCAAATAACATTTCCCTTTAGTATTATTTTCATTGTTTGTTCAACTACTGTGTGTTTATTGTATCTTACTAGTGGAAAGCATTGAATAGAAGGATGGTTCCAATACATATAGTTTTTTTAAAAATGTGATTTTTCTTATAAAAGAACATTTAATATAAAAATATCACCAAATTACTTTACCTCCCCCTATATATGACCTTTAAACTAACATATCAGTGTAAGATGCCCACTCTTTTGAGGGAACATGCTTAAATACATTATAACCAAGATATATGACAATAATAGTGAAATTAAAATATAAAACTTCATGTCTACATAATCTATATCACGACTAAAATAAATGAATAAGTGTGGATGTATTTCCAACATTTCAGAATATATTTGTTACAATTTTCACCTTGACATTTGTTTGAATGATAAATGATAAAATGAATTTTATGGGCGGTAACAGCAGACATTTGTTTGAAGGCGCACATTTCTCTCCTTTATGTAACAATGAAGCATACACCTATTTAATGTAGTAATGACTTTACGTTTTGTATAAAATAAGAAAATAGTTCTTGAACGTAGAGCATACATTCTATTAAACACTACCGATTATACGGAGCTCATGTTTGTAGACCACGCATTGGCTTCTTGTTCGGTAGGCCCGGGGTTCGATCCCCACCTGAGGTTTATTCAGGGTTATCCTTAGTCACAAAAGCTTAATGGTGGGATGGTCCCTAGGCGACTTCTTCTTTCCGACATCATCACCCCCACTGCTGTTCTGGATTGAGCATTACTTGTCTAAAGGCCACAAACGATACGACGTACATACACTACTAATTATAAATGTCCTTGAATAATATTCATTAAGAATGGTTGAAAGAAATGAATGTCTAACTAGAAAACAATTAAAAACCGTCTTATTTGAAGCAATGCATTTAGGTAGTAGGCATATATCCCACCTTCGGAGTAAGACGCCACTTCACCTGTTTCCCGCCACACATATGGTTGCTTTGTGTTGCAATGTAAGCAAGTGATGAACAGTCGAAACTACCTTATTCAAGTACGATTTCTACTCTGTCATGGAATTTATTCCGATGCTATACTGCTTATTAACTATAGAAATTATGTTTATGCCAAAAAGATTTTTTTTCATCGTCTGCACGTGAAAGATTACGCGGCGTTCACTAAAACCCTTTAGAGACCATACTGACTAGTTGTTTGACAGAAGACAAGTTTCCCTCTACGGTCGTAGTTTTGGAGCTATACTACTGTTGGCATCCTCACCCGTTGGTCATCTTTCCTCAATCATTTCGAGAAATTAGGATAATTCTGATTTTGTGTTGAGTGCTTTCTTTGTAACAAAGATAATTGTTACATAATTTGTATGTCAGGGATGTTTGGGAGTATAAAATTAACAATAACCATAGTTTAGAGAACGCGTCGTCCGGTAACCCGCTAAAGGACGCTAACTTTTGGCACATTATCTCCTTCTGTCACAAAGATCATGTTTCTAGGATACTTGGAAGTATTAGACGCTCACAAACGATTTGAATGGATCATGTTTTGAATCTTGGAAGATTTGGATACAATATTGAGCACACTTTACTAATCGCTAGCACGACGTGAAACGGCAGATTATGAGTTACTCCTACCTTACAAATAAGTAAAGTCATGGCCTAAAACATTCATATATTTATTTTTCCTGTTATATGCAGTATTAGTATACCTAATTCCTTGGAGGTTGAAAACGATTATATATGTGTCACCTTACCTTCTGAATGTTTGATATCATCCTCAGTATCAAGCGTAACATGTTGCATTTTTGAACTTTGTAATGTGATTTGACGTCGTCCTGCTACCACATCCGATTCTCTCTATCTAGAATTTAGTTTTAACACTCTCTCGTTTGCAACTGGTAAAACACAATCTAGGCCAACATGATGTTAATTTCGTGTCCCTTCAACTTATACAAGAAATTGATTTCATTTTCACGAGGCACTAACAAAATGAACTGATCTGTAATTCAAAATAATTTTCAGCACTGACGAGCTTAACAAATTCGAATCAGACCTGGGAATAGATGTAGAATTTATTTTAAATCTTTTAGTTTTGCACTTGTCGAGGGTTTCGTAGGTGATCTCTTCTATACAACACAAGTGATAGTATTGAGTAGAACTTTCTCTTTTGTAATATCAAAACTGAATTTCGTTAAATGATATTACAAATTGATATTTGAAAGAAGTATTTCATTCCATGAGCAGAAAATAAAATAACTTACCCATCTCATGATGGCAGATTCTCCTTGGTTTCATGTGATGACAATCTTGTTTGTCGCATAAGAAATAAAACTTTTCCCGTTACTCAACATGAAATGGGTGTATTCTATAACAAAATGACTCTTTTCTCTTCCATGACAAGGCAGAACTGGAAGTTGGAGAAAAAGTTTTCCCTTCTGGAAAGGTTTCGCTCGAATGGCCAGCAATTCAGCTGATTAGCTAAAGCCTCAATGGTTCGCATTAGATACACTTCACTTAAGGCTGGCTTTAAAACTTGTTTCAAAAGATGGTACGAGTAAAGTATCAATGAAAAGAGTAAATCATTATCATGAAATATGTATATGTGATTGTGTATACTTGACAAAAAATTGATTCAACTCTACATACGAAAATGTTTCATAACATTAAGGCAGCAACATCACTAAAAAAACCGTAATCAACTACAAAGTGCTCTATCTGTAGTATCAATCTTTACTTTGCAGTATTTAGATCTTACGCTCGTTTTCGCTGGATGGTTGGTTTTGTTAACCGCCTTATAGCCAAGAGGTTCTGACTTCGATTACTGATGAGAACACATCGAACCTACTGGTTTGGAATCCAATTTAAACTGTAGGTACCGTCCCCAGAACGTAATCTCCATCCGAAATAAGTTCATCTGGTGCAGATACCTGCCTCCGAAATATTCATATTCGCTATTATATAATAGATATTGAAGTCTCCAAATATATTAAGTAAGTGATTGTATCGAGTGATTGCAAAATAATCTCAGTTAGGAATAACTGCATTAAATTTGTTTTATTAAAACTTTTGTTTTAATTTATTAGGATTTAAAGTTTTAATCTTTATTGGAAACTACTAAAAGCAATTCCAGTGCAAAAATATTATAGTATCAACGCAAGGTTCCTATGTAAGGGTGGTAAACTATAAACATTTTCCAGTTGGTCACCGAGAACATTATTTGTATTTCTATTTTGTTATTTTGACTTTTATTTTCTTCCTTTGTATCCTTTATTCAAATGTGTAGTGCCGATGGCGTTAATTTAAAATTTCCAAACACTTGGTTCAAGTAAATTTGGAAATAGATTTATAGTGTAATATACACATTTTGAATATTACTAATTGGCCGAAACATGGAACAACTTCAAACAAGTGCTGGACTTCTAAAATATTTGCTCATTTATTTACAAACATTTAAGTTTACTCTTTCAGAGCGATATCTAAAACTAAAATTCAAGTATAGTTAAATCCAACTTTTCTAAACATATTAACAATCCTCCAAAACTGCACTGAAAAGTAAAAATTCATGAATACAACAGTTAGGGTAAATTGTTTATTAAATATCCTATAATCTTCTTGAAGCCGGTACAAATTAACTGCTTTATTTTCAAGTCAATTTTAAGATACTTGCGTCCATTTCATTATTATGGCAAGTTAGATATAAAATAATGAATTTTTTAGATTTCTCTACACGTAAACATTTTCTACAAACGCGCTAAAGGTTACGTTGAGGTATATGTATCCGTTTCCATAGTATAATCTATCAATTTGTCCGAACAAACACAGAATTGTAGTTTTCCCTGGCTATTTTAAAGCTAACTCTGTATATATGTTCAAGGAAATTGGTGTATCTCTTCAAAAGTTATGTTTGGATAAATA
>JAGDQP010034242.1:0-20226 GCA_022664845.1 Lepisma saccharinum | reverse complement strand
TTTTTTGCTGTGTTTGGTCAACAACAATTGTTATCAGTTTCATAATCGGAAAAGTGCGGGAGATAGAATCTTGATGTTTTCCAGTACATACTGGTAGTCTGGTTTCTTTGGCTGGATTCACTTGTAGTAAGGAACCGGTAGCAGGATTTGGAAAGAGGTCTCTGATAGTACCATAATAAAATCTTCCAAGAAGTGTTGCCTGACAAATGCTCTCGATGGTTCAGAGGACAACCTGTTGTGAGAGGATACAACTGAACACACTTCTGACCTGAGCACTGGAACGGATTCTTCTGCTTATGGTGAGAGTGACACTGAAATTGAAGAGATTGATTGACAAAAAAAATGTAAATACAGGATTTTCCGATGCAGCAAGGTAAAGTACTGTATACCATATTTGTAAACAATTAAACATGTACCCTATAAACGTTTAAATAAACATCGCAAATGTTAAAATATGAATAATTCGAAAGTATTTTTTTCTGAAAAGGTGATGCGAAAATTGACGTGCGCATTAGATTCGATCGCGTCTTCGATTTGAAGAAATACGGTATTATTACCTAATGCCATCCAATCGAGGGGCAATGAATAACGACACTTCAGACAGAGAAGGTGATACTGAATCAGTGTCCGGAAGTGATATGAAATCCAAAAGGAAACGTGTTCGAAGCCATAAAACAAACAGATTCAACAGAGAATCCGGATCTTCTGAGTATATCAGAAGATAGTGAATTGCAACGAGGAGACAATACACAAATGCATAAAAATTCAAATGACCAGATGGATCAGATGTTTGAAAAAATGATGGAAGAAGCAAGGTAGAACGAAAAGAAATGAGTCAAAGTTTGAAAACACAGATGTTTCAGATGGAGACAACAATGCAGAAAACAAAAGATGATTTGAATGTTCAAATTCAGAAAACAAAATATGATATTAACGTTCAATTGTAACACATTAAAGAGGTTATCAATCAAGGATTTGAAAATGCCGATAATATGATCGACAGTTAAGCAGAAGGAAGTAATAGTACAGTTTGTGTGCAAATGGCGATGCATAGAGAAAAATATACCAAAGTAGTAAAAGTAATAGACTATTAACAGACGAAACCTGTACAGCCCGTTAACAATATGAGCTTCAGTGACCAAAGTAATAATAGTGTATGCCAACAAACCGAAATCTCTGTTTAAGAAGAAAAGAGAATGTAAAGTATCACAAATGAAAATCGATCCATTAAATTTGATCAAGAGGTGAGTGTCTACAAATGAACCAGAGGCAGTAGCAAAGACAGTTACTAACTAGTAAACACAGATGAAATAGTAGGATCATAAATCAATTTGGAAATCGTCACGAAACAGACATGAATGTGAATACGAAGCCACTAGAAGAAGTATCAGAAAGTGAGAATGTGAACCTTACAAAAGAGGAAGTAGAAATGAAAACAGTGTCATTGTCAACGGATCAGGGTAACAGTTCAAATTATAAGGGACATGAAGATGAAATAAAAATGGAATCTAATCATGTAAACAAACCAGTATCGAACACAAAACGAAAGGTTAAATCCAAGAGCAAAAAACAAGCAACTGATGGAAGTGAAACGTAAACAAAAGAAAATGATTCGGGTAATTCAGGTTAAAAGGAAAAAGGAAGTAACCTCAAGGTTCGTGTATATCGTAAATCACGTAAATGTAAAGTTCCTCAACCAATGCCATCAGATCCGCTTAAATTTAATGTTGGGATGAAAAAGAACAAACTAAAAGAAACTAAAATTTCCCAAACATATAGTTTTAGATTTTCGGCCCAGTTATATGACAAATTAAATTGGTTCAGATTATATAGATGTAATTTCCAGTAAAATAAAGGTTAGGGATGTAGAGTTGTCTGGTAATAATGTAAAAGGCTTCAGATACCAATCGAAATCAAAAAGCAAAATAAAATATATTGTAGATATGACACCAGCGTATCGAAAGTGATATATTTCTAAAAGGAACACAAAATTTAAAGCAGAAGGAGGATGGGAAAAGCGTACTTGGAAACGTATTCGTGAGAACGAAAAGTTATCATTAATGTGGTATAGACAAATATTAAAATAATTAAAGATAAGAAAAAAGGAAGAAGACCAGGAACAAAGTATGGATATTTACCAAATGCATCAAGTGGTAGACATAAAATTTACCTAACTTATAATGGAAAAATCATTATTGATAACATCAAGTTGATTTATGACGGAAAACATATGAATGATAAAGTTGATAATTGGAAACAACAAATAAGAATTATAGATAATTAGCCTAATAGTAAAATCAATGAAATAATGGAAAGTGATGAAATGAGTGTATGATCTAATGAAATAACAAAACTATATTAATATATAACTTTAAAATATTTAATCAACTTACGTTTGATTAAAATGATTTATTAATTCGTAAGATAAACTAAAATTAATTACATTAAACAACTGTAATTCGACAATGATGATATTTGTAATAAATATTAAAAGGTATTTATTTATTATGAATTAAAAGAAATAAAGAGATGATGTTAACTAAAAAAGTAATTAATTTCAAATGAAATAATTATATATTAAGCTTGATATATTGAAACATTGTTTCTTTTTATTTTTTTCAGCAGTTCGGGGGTTTATGCTATGACCCAATTATGCTATTGTATGAATCACATTTATAATTATTTGTAAATTAAGCCTAATTGGATTATTTTCTTATTTAAATGATTTTTATTTGAATTTGGGAAAGAACTACAGTATAAAAAATTCTTACTCAAAATGTAATTTTCTCTTGCTTTGCGGGATGCATAGTATTTATGATAGTTTTTGTGGTTACGCAATAGATGGCGCCACAGTTCTAACCGTGATTTTGATTATAAAACTTTAAACTTTTTATTGATCGGAATTTTGTAATTCAATAAAAGCACAACTATATTTAATATCTTCTCGTTCTAGTAAGAATGTGTTATATACAATTTTGTGTTATGTTCTTAACATACAAGTTTATATATCGCAAATACTTAATGTCCTAGGGAATGTAAATACTTAAACTGGGAATTCAGTTCAGATTGTGATCGCGATTGTGATTGTGTAATTCAATATGTTATATTCAACTAACTAGTGGAAATAAATACCTATCTTTAAATGCTGCGCAGACATGGAGCATTCTTGATCACCTGTTGGAGTTAGTTATGCTACGTAGTGTCCAGAAATTCATTGTCGCACTTGAGGCACTCGTAAGAGTATTCTACTTAAGCAACGCATGTATTTGAAACCGTTCAAAGACTACAGACAGTCCACACCAGGAAAGCGACAAGATATATATTTAGTATATTCGAAGCTGAGCTGCATAGAACGTAATAGTGAAAATATGCCATTATGTAATAAATCCCTTTTTTTAGCCCAACAACGAAAGAAGAAATAGAGAGGATATTGAAATCAATGAAGAACAAAATGTCTTCGGGACCAGACGAAATTCCTGACAAAATCGCTAAACTTTTCCATATGTACATACCTGAGCCACTAGCTGTTATATGCACTCTGCCACTATACAAAAAAGGAAATAAAACAGGCCCAAACGACTACCGTCCTATTTCAATTATGTCAGTCTTTGCTAAAGTGTTGGAAAAAATTGTGTACGATAGAATAGTTTCGTTTCTAGACCATACAGGTGCAATAGACAATTTTATGAAAAATAAAAACATAAATCAGGCCATAGACTCATTTCTTCAAGAGGTATATATAGCCAAAGAAAACAAAATGCAAATATATGGGCATTTTCTGGATCTCAAGAAGGCTTTTGATTTGGTTAATCACAAAATTCTGCTTGATAAATTATACCTGTATGGTATCAGAGGAATAGCTCATTCCTGGTTTAAATCATATCTTCAAAATAGGAAACAATTTGTTGAAATTGATCAACAATACTTGACAAAGGAGTTCCTCAAGGCTCCATTTTAAGTCTATACTTTTCCTGCTATACATAAATGATCTTAAGTTTTTAGCACCTACAAAAACTGTATTGTTTGTCGATGATACCAACATAATTGTAAAATCTGATTCCAAATGTTTACAAGATGTGTTTAATGAATTGACTTCGAAGATATTAACATGGGTGGAACAAAATAAGTTCTGCATAAATGACTCGAAAACAGTGTTAATTAATTTTAATCCTAAGCTGCGCACGAATGCATTTGCATTTAAAAACTAAAATAAACGATGATGAAATAAAAATTGTTGATAACATAAAATTCTTGATTATATGGTTTGATTCTGAATTGACATGGAAAAAGCATGTTTTTGAATTACTTAAAGAGTAAGCACAATCATGTCTATGTTCCAAAGAATCTGCAAAATCGTTGCTACGCAGACATTACGAACCTTACATTATTCATTAGTGTATTCTCATATTAAATATGGAATTGTATTCTGGGGATTCTCTCCTGAAGCGCACCGAGTATTTTTAGCTCAGAAAAAATATTAAGAATAATGATGTCTGTATCTCACACAACATCGTGTAAACCAATATTTAAAAAGATAAGTTTATTACCTTTACCTTGTATCTATATATTACAATGTTAATTATATACACGAAAGAAAAGGGTCTTTTACCATAAAATCTGAAATTCATTCTTATGAAAGCAGGTCAGTTAGTAAATTCCATATTAGTAGTGTAAGACTAACACGTACTAACAAATACATAAATTATACAGGGCTTAAATTATATAACAAATTGCCAGAAAACCTTAAAAAGTTTATCATTGAAAAATATTAAAATTGAGGTAGAAAAGATATTTTCTATGATGTCAGTGAGTACAAAAACGCGACTCTATGTTGATATGTCAGCCTCTTTACATGTACCCCAACATTATATGCTGCCTCTACTAATTTACACAATCTTGCGTCACGTATTGTATGTTAACATTCCTAGTTTCTATTTATAGATATATATTATGTATTCTATATAATCTATTATTGTATGTATTTTATGCTACAGTGTTGTTTACTGTCTGCTATATACTATCCAAGTTTAAGTATTTTATATTATCTTTAGTCCGTAATTCAAGTTTATATACTGCAAATCATATCTTTTATATTGTTCTCTCTATATATAAACTTTTGACTAATCCAATGTACAATAAACATGTACTTAAATGGATGATTAATAAATAGAATAGAATCCCTCACTGAAGCAATTGTCCACTAGCGTTGTGCATAATTTACCATCTTTTTCTGAGATCATGGAGTTAAAGCTGCGAAATATTAATATATTTTACGTGTATGTTTAGGTGAATTGTGTTTCTGTAAGTTTTATTGACGTAACTACTCCTCCTTTCCTTTTCAATTGTTTTAATTATATTTGCCCTTCAGACCTTTCCTTATCAGTGAAGTACAGAAGAAGGTTACTCAAGTGTACCAGGTTGCTACTCATGTAAAACCACAAATCATATGGAAATGAAAACGGTAACGGAAAAGACAAACTAGACAGAAAACGGTAATAAACACGATAACACGCGGATAGTAAAACCAGCCTCTGTAAACGTTAAACTTGGTAAACTTTATTTTTATATGGGCCAGTCTAGTAACTTTGGACTCATGCCCATCACGATTCGCCTTTAGCTGTTAAAATCCACACCCATGCTCCTTCCGGGACCTTCGAGCCGATGGCTTACCGCCGCAGACCGCTCGACCACCCGGCCGACACCAGCCACTGTGTAGCGATCATAATCTTCGGATCGAAAGATGGAGGTGTAAAAGTTTACTTTACTGGGAACATTCTATTACGCGATTAGATTAGGCCAGTATAAGGAATGTACCGTAATCTTTGTAGAATCAGATCTACGGACTAACAAATTAACAGGAGGCACGCTCAGGTTTACAAACGCTTTCCTAAGTTTTCCAAACGTTTACAGAACGGCCCGCTACCGCACCTGTTGATCGACATCAATTATCTATAAACGTAGTTAATAAACTACAAATACAATGTAGATATATATATATATATATATATATATATATATATATATATGCTAGAAATCATGACAAAGCAAAAAGTAGTCTGATTCGCATCAAGTCCCGTAATCAGCAAATATTGGTATTTGGATATATGGTCTTGTTTCTATTTAAATTTAAAGAAAAGAGCAATTTAGCACTGCAAATTTTGATTCGAAGTTATCTTGCAATTACAGATATCTTAGAGTGATAATTGTTTTAAAAGTACTGTTTGAAAGTGTGAAAGTTGAAATTATGAAAATTATGGCGTGACATAGTTCCTTTTAAATTTATCTATAAGGAATAACACTAAAACACTTAACACTTATATACGAGCTTAAAATGCAACATTATGTTCTACATTTTAATTGCTCAAAAAGAAAAGGACACAGGACGTGCAACTGATATCCTCAACGTATAGCCTACCTTTCCCTTCTTGAAAACACTAAATTCAGTGATATCTTTCTTCTTATTGAACCCGTCTTCACATAATCGGGATAGTCAGTATAGTGGGAACCCTATCTTTTTTTCAGAAGCCAGTCCAAGGCATATTCCATTGTTTGTAGCTTTCAGATGTCAAATGTTTACTACATAAATAGCTATATTTAGTTGGTTTTCAATCTTTTCTTCCAACATCTTTTACCCACTTTTCAAAGACATCAGGTCTGGAGAACGGAAAACTGAAAATATAAAATACCACTAATCAATTGTATTCAGAGAAAGAGGAAAAGGAGGCAGTTATATCCATAAAATAATCCTGAGGGAGAAGGTACACAATTTTGGATCATGTTGCTAGCTATATTGACTGAGTCTCTCATTTCACCAGGCAAATACCCTAAAAGAATTGTATGGTTTGTTTTCCGATACATGAGGTCTGGAGATCTTTAAAGAGAATGTAGTCCTATATTTCAAATGATTTTTTTTTTATTATTATTATTATTATTTTTAAGATAATGAACTAATTTCTTCGGAATTGACAACTGCGTTGCCAAATCTTGGCCAAAGAGGTAAAAATTTCTAAGATTGGGTCTGCATAGATATGGATGGCAAGGAGGTAATGAGGCGTTCTTCAGTATGCGATAGAAGAAGGAGAAAAAAAGAGACTTGTTAAAATAAAAAGCGTGTTCTAATTATTAAAAATAAGCAGGGGGTGGAGGAATATGATTTTAAGAGGATTATTCATTAACACCTGTCAGTTTCCTTATCTCAAAAACACACCATTCCAACGAACAGACTACAACAGAGAACTGCATTATTACTACAGTGTCCTAGGGCCTGCATTGCCCTTCAGTCTCTAGCATTAGTCGTTGAAGGATGCTACACCTCGGACATGTTTTAGGATTTCGCAAAGGATGCGTCCTGTAAACTATACTCAATTCCATAGATTTGAAAAAAAGTGTCTCATTCTATGTTAAACGGAAAATACTCTTCTAACAGTAATAGCCTATGGTTACTACTCAAAGAGAGAAGAGAATTGCAGCATTGTAGATGTCTGGCCAACTCTATACACAGCATTAACAAAAATATTTCGGGTGGCAACAAGAACGAAAATTGTAAATATTTCTTTCAAAATCAGTTACTTATCTTTGCCACATCCAATGTGAAATAACCAAATCCAAACAAACGTGAAGTTACGTACGGTATGTACGAGAGGGGTTACTTATGCACACTCTCTCCCTGACGAGGAAAGGTGACAAGCAATGTATCGTTGTATATAACGTAAGAGAATGCATGTCATTGAGCGACTAACTAAACATACGTTTGTCATAATTTGCGTACGTCCTTGTACTTAACATGCAAGAACATATTATTAGTTGCGGGATCAAATCCGTTAGGGATCAACTTCGCCAGCGAACAAATCCGTTAGGAAATAAATCTGTTAGGGATCAACTTAACCTAGAATTAGATATCCCCAATTTACTTTAACCTCACAAGACCAACTTTAACTGTTCTAATGTAAGCTAACGCAAGAAACCTGAAGTACGAAAGTGAAAAAGGCCATGAATTAAATGTAAAAGTTGGAGTTCAAGAACTATTCTTATCGTTAGTAGAGTGAGCTCAAATCTTGTTAAGTAGTTATCCCAGAATATTACCTAATAGTATAGTCAGGCTGGACTCAGAGGAGGGGTGGGGGTCACCCACCCCAAGATCCTCATTGATGTAGCCATTTTTACAAAAAGAAAAGGAAATCCATGCGTTAATGACGCAGAAGAATATTCTGTCATCATTGAGAGTGCTTTGCTGTAAACAATGACTGTACATATAAAATATAGAAGCAGTGTTGGAACAAGTATAGTTAAATGAGCACACGGTTCTTTGTTACGATTCACTGGGAGCAGTGAACGGAATCTGTGATATCATAGATTCAAATCACCGATACTTGGAACAGTGAATCGGAACTGTTGAACAAAACTTATTCTGAAGGAGAAGCTGCTAACCGAATAATCACACTTTAATTGGTCATTTAAATGGTGCACAAGAAGTTTAAAAGTAATTTAAACTAAGCCAACTAAAAACTAATGTAACAATAATGAGTAAATGGTTCAAACTATTTATTACTTATGAAGCAAGTGTAGTATTAATTAACTTAGTTGATCCAATAATTTGTCATACTGGAATAACGAATATGTTTAATCTGTTTTTGTGTAATAAATCAATTAAAACAAGAGAATGTGTCGCTATCGGAATTTTAAACGGAAGTTGCGTCAAGAACGCGTCACTACTGGCTTGTTACGTAACACGTAAACTGTAAATACAATGGCCAAATCATCCTTTGGAAGTTCGTATCGTAGTTTAGTGGTTAAGGCGTTGGCTTGCTAAGTAAAAAGATACCGTGTTCGATTCCCCGCGGGGGAAAGACTTTTTCTTTCAAAATTATTTCTATATCTTCATATAATTGCTTTCTTGCATTTTTCGTAGATTATCTTAAATTAGTGATCGTGGAGTTTAGGTAAGGTTGGGTGCGGTCAAGTATCTTTACCCTTTTTGTTCTCATATACGTCATAGTTCTTGACGCAACTTCAGTTTAAAATTCCAACAGCTCGTTTAATACAACAGTCAAAACGCTCTATTATGATTTAACACGTACACGCATTTGATTCAATACAGAGTTGATCTGATTCATTTTAGGTCTCCTGTTTCTATTGACAATCAAGGGATTAGTTCAATTAATGTTGCTATGAAACAGGTAAAGAACAATCATTAAATCGTATAAATCTTGGAACAGCAATAAAATAAAATTTAAATCAAAACATTTAATAACATTATGACAGTTAATTTAATTCGTAAAAAACTTTATTTTATATGGGCCAGTCTAGTAACTGTTGACTTCGGCTCGTCACGATCTAGTTAAGACACACCCATGCCCCTGCCGGGATTCGAACTTGGAACCTTCGAGTCGTTGGCCTAACGCCTTAGACCGCACGTCTACCCGGTCGGCAATTTAATTTGTTATATTAAATCTAACAATTAGGCCATTTTCACTATTGTTTTAATTAATTCATTACACAAAAACATCTAAAACAGTATTATTTTGCAGTGTAGTTAGTGCCGGTAATTTTTAAACTGTTCAATGCGGCTAGGTAATTAAAAAAAAAATGAACTAAAGTGATGTAGTTACCAAATTTAATCATAAAACTCTGGATGAAGTGAAGATTCCTCACATAAGGAAAGGGGAATATAAAGCTTCACATAGTATTCCAGCTCTGTTTTTTATGTTATCAACAAATTAAAATACACTTCTTTTATTTTTCTTCGACAGTGGCCTACTACTAATATTTCCTGTCAAAAGTGTGGTAATTCCTTCCATCTAAACAACAGTGACGACTGCATTAACGAGTATGTGGGAAAACTATTCTCTCTCTCAATAAGACGGCCTTTCAGTGTAAAATTCGGGGTCGTGGAAAATGATTAATTCGGTACAAATGGCAGTTCTCATCCTAATCTAGAGATCTAAAGGCACTTCACACAGTGACTGGTGACTGAATATTGATATCTATGAAAAGTAGTCGACTGAATTGAATGTATTTAATGAAATCCTTACTAATTCCCTACAGTGTTTGATCTTCCAATATTGATATTCGTTATTCGTGCATAATTAATACTACACTCACTTCGTAAGTATAAAATCGTTTTTGAACAAAAACAGTTTAATGCGCACACGGTTCACAGTTCCGATTCACTGCTCTAAGGATCAGTGATTTGAATCTGTAATGTTACAGGTTCAAATCACCGATACATGGAGCAGTGAATGGGAACTATTGAAAACCAATTATTCTGAAAGAGAAGTTCTTAACCTAATAATGACACTTTAATTAATAATGTAAATGGTCCATAAGATGTTTAAATTAATCTAATCTAACGCAACCCAAAAGTAACTCAATATTCATTTATGCAAAATTTAAGAAGGTTGATTTGTTATTAAATCAGTGAAGACAATGAGTAAATGGATACTACTATGGATCTATTACAATTTAGCGCGTACACGGTTCATTTGATTCAGTTCCATAGCTCCTGTTCCTATTGGCAATCAAGAGATTTGTTCAATAAGTGTTGCTATGAAACAGGTACAGAGCAATCGTTAAATCTTGCAACATTAATGAAATAAAATTTAAATTAAAATATTTTATAAATATATGACAGTTAATTCAATTCGTTTCGTCTAAAATTCAACAATCTGACTAGGCTCCGTTAATTGCCAATTGTGTACTTTTGAACTTCTTGTGCACTATAACATTACATTACCATGATTCCGATTCATGAACCTGTGACTTATTTTGTTCGGAAAAATAATGCCCGCTGAAAGCTAAAGTAATACTGAACACTATAATCCATTGTGTAATCAACGTCATACACATAGCATATATGGGTGTTTTTATGGCGAAAGTATTTTATGAAGTGCATCTTCTTAAATATACCGAACAACCGAAATTATTCGGTAGTTGAACGTACAATTACAGGATAATATGATTCAAATTCTGATTATTAAAACGAAAGGAAAGAGTCTACGCATTGTCTCAATTCAAGAGTTTCATATGGAGAGCCGGCGGCAGAATACATTTGTATTATTTATTACATGTAAATATATGTCATATTCTATTATTCTTTTAATAACCTGTGAAACTGCACACATCCTCCTTTCTCCCATTTCGATGTGCATCTATAGGCACAGCAGTACATGACCATATTTAAAATATTTCTCCTATTTTCCTGAGGTAGATCCATAAATAAAGAAGAATAGCTACATCTTCCTCCTTTTTCGCTTAACACGCCCACGCCCATGCATAGACCAACCAATAAGACACAAGTTTATCCCGATCATCCTGGCAAGATTAACCGAAAACCGGCATCAAGGTGACCCAGCTTAATTGTATTGGGCCAGTCAATCCGTCTTCCGTGTCTAAATCCATGACAAATAGAAAGTACCTTCTACATTGTCTGTCTTATCGATTGAAATCGGGTAAGTTCCTGTTTTATCAGTAAATGTGACTTTGTCCTGATGATTCTGTATAATTCTATCACAAAAATGCTGAATTTAATTTCAAACGTATGCGTTTCTTCATTCTATCTAATTCCGCACTAACTGCTCGATCCTGCACAATGGAAAATACTTAAAAAGCTATTCATGCACTTGTAACATATTTGGACGATTTACAACTTTTCGTACCTCAAATCTTCAATGTATTCCCATGCATATATTCAGACATCTTGATTACCTGATCATCATATTTAGAAATACACGTCCCGTAATCCTTGATAGTGCCTAAGACTAGATTAGTGTTCAAACGTGAAAACAAAGAATCGTTTCAACTCAATATTTAATCTAGTCTTTTAACAAAATATCGTAAATATTTCACATCCACTAAAAAAAAAGGGCGTTTAGACATTCCTTTGGTGACCAACTGAGTTACGGCCGCACGGTACTTTATTCCATAACTGTAAAGTAAATAAAAATTAAATTAATCCTGCTTTAATGTTGTTCATTTTAGTTAATATAATTTGCAACCGTTTATATTGTAGCATCCTTTTTATGAGCGTTTTTCCTGTGTACTTAGGGAAAAAGTACGAAAGTGAATTGTACGTATAAATCTTGTAAAATTAGAAGAAAAATCCTTATTTTGTGCAGTATGCTTAATTCGTTTTTAGTTTTAAAAACAATTCCAGAGGAAATATTCACGTACTTAGAAAAGCTTCTGGCATGTTATGAACATTGCTCTTCCAAGCATTCTGTCTTTGTACATGATGTTCTTTTCTTTTGTTTTATTGAAGGAAACTGTAGATAGTAAAACTCTTGTATGGAAATTTATACAGTAAAACATTTGTATGAAGACTTGTTTTCAATAAAATTATGATTTTTCTTTGTTCAGCCTTTTCTTACTCTGATTTCTCAGTTTTGTTTTATCTTACGTATATACATTCATGATATTCCTAATTAAGGATATACATTGACATTCATCATAATGATTCAAAATTAAGGATTGTTGCAAGTAAATGTTGCACCAGGAAAAGTGATGGGTTATGAAAACGTCGAAATTTGTTTAGCGGTTTGCGACACAAAAAACAAAATGTAAAAATCCTGTATTGGACTATTCATTGATACAATGACTTTGCCTTCCCCTGCACCCGAAAAAGAATTCTGACTACGCTACTGGTTTCTATTCGTTGGGTATAACCTCACGATTACTTATTTATATGTTGCTGTGTTTTACATTTACTGGTATCGGAGGTCTATACCGTCACACATCTGAGGGATGACGTCCCTTGGCGAGTACTCATACGGGGAAGGGGATAGGACTACAGCGGCCAGGACCTTTGTCTAGGTGACATCCGGCATTTGCCTGGTGAAACTGAGGCAACCCCTGGAAGAATCAATCAGTCTAGCCGATTGACAGTGAAATAATTTTACACTATGAATTGCACAGAGAGAGAAGGAGTAAGGAAACTTAAGGGGAGGTAGTCTTCATAAATCAACAACAAAATTACATTATTTTCCCTACCTTCCCTAATACGTGACAACCATATACATCAATTAGTTACATAGCATCGTTCCCGAAACGATACAAAATGCGCATTTCCAAGCAATTAAAACTAAAAGCCACCAAATACACGTTATAAAAAACGTGAACGTTCACATTCGCCCCCCAACCAACTTTCATCAGATGATCAAGTAAAGAGCAGGTGAAACTTGTATTGCACTAAAACAGTTGGTATGAATCATATGACGTTTGAAATGTCACTACCTGTTACGTAAATTTTACTTGTTTACACTACCTGTTACGTAAATTTTACTTGTTTACACCACCTGTTGCGTAAAGTTTACTTGTTTACACTACCTGCTACGTAAATTTTACTTGTTTACACTACCTGTTACGTAAATTTTACTTGTTCCTTTCTTCAACCACCTGATGAAGCATAGTGGAATCAAGAGAAATGTCGTGACGATTTATTTTTTATGCTTAGTTAGCCCTTTGTTTTTACAACTTGGAAATTTCTAGATTATGACAGTGAACAAGATGAATGATGAAACATACACATTGTTTATGTTTGTCTTTTCCGTGTGCTATTATTTTCTTTAGATTTTCCAGATCCTCCAGCACGTAACCCAAATTTGACCTCTCCACCGATACATTCGTCACCATTCTTCTCTGAAAGCACAGAAGATTCCCTTAGAAGGGCAGTATTAGGCTCTACCTGACTTCTGATAATTTCTGAAATTTCAAAGACCTTCGGTATACGTACAGTGGTCATAACTTTAAACAAAACGAAAAACATATGTTCTAGAAAAATGTAATTTCGTACAAAACAGCAACTTAATTTAATGTAAAACACTGTACAGGACAAGACATTAAAGCGCAAATACAACAGACCACGAAGATCAATGTTTGACAACAAAAACAAATTCACAATACTGTATGGATCTGGAACAAAATCGGCACGCTATGGGTTTGGAAACACGCCTCTGATGATGAACCATAAAAAAAGGCGAGGGGTGATCTTTGTTTATTAGTTTATCTTGTCTACTGTCAGAAATGCAGCAGTTCCAACATGTAATCGAGAAAAGGTTATAGAAATTTAATATATTATTATTATATCGTCCGGGATAACGCCAAAATTCAGACTGTATTGATCTTAGGTGAGTTGGTGTGCCCCAGCTCAACTATGATATTGTGCTAGTAAAAACAAGACACTAATGAAGACTCCAAAATTAGTTCAGTTGCGAGTATAAACACTTAGCAGTGTTGTTTCTAATTGACCATTTCTTCGGTATTTCTAAAGTAAAAGTTATAGCCAGAAATTCTTTCATCGACAGGGAATATGACGAAATTTCAGGTAGTGTTATATCAGAATAACTAAATATAAAAATCTTTATATGTATCGTATCATTCAGATGCATTACATATTGAAATTAAATCTATAATATTTGATGTCAGATGCTTCATTTGTCGAATATGAATTACTATTTCAGTCAAACTTGTGTATACATTGAGTATTATTATTTGTTGTATTCTTTCATACCCTAGTTTGTCTAAGTCTCTTCTACATGAGACTAGGGTGGTGCTTAGTCACGTAATCACTGGAGCACTCGTGATGTTACATGACGACAAAGAAAGGCTGCAAAGAACCACACAGTTCGCATTAAGACCATTTTCTCGATTGAAGAAATGAGGGGAATATTCTGTCTCGGTACAAGGATCAATTAACAGTAACACGGGAGGACCATGAAAAAGAACAGATTACTCCTTTCTTTAACTGATTAATTTCACTTCTAGTTATACTACCACGTTACCTGTTAAAATCATAATTAGAAGATAGAAACTATACAACATTTGAATATAGAATGTATGCACCAGCCTTTTATTGTCAAATGCATTAATGTAGATTTACAAATAATATTTACTGAAAAATTAGTAAAACCATAGACTAAATAATAATATGGACTTATACCGCTGACCTATTTTCGTTTGCGCTAAAATCAATGGGCTTTTGCTTAAGAGCACGTGCTTTTGAAGCTTGCCGTTTGGTGGCTCTGATGGGTACTACTTGATAGAACCAGCAACTGAAAGTAGTTGCCAGTCATCTAGCGGCAGGCTTCACAATCTCGTCTCCTTAGGGCAGACGAAAATAGGTAGGCGTGATCTTATTATTTAGTCAATGGTAAAACTTACTTCTGGCTGTTTATATGTTGTATGTATCAATCAGTTCAGGCTTTCCTTCAATAGCTTCTTCACTTTCGATTGACTTTGATTTTTTTTTTTAAATTTATTTGTCTAATCCTAGTAATTGTTCTGAATCTCACAAATCGTTCAGTCACACTCAAAGGAACATGAGAAAATTCCTTTGATATTAGGCACTGAGAGTTTTCATAATATTGGATTTTCGAAAAAAAATAAAGTTAGAACAAGAGAATGTTGCATTTAGGTAGTTAAACAGAGCATTACTTTAAAGAAATGGGATTAATCAAATGACAAAAAAGTATTTACAAAAAAACAATCATAATTTTATGCTAAATAAACTTTATTTACATTTTTTAAGTGCGGCATATTTTCCGCGAAAAGTGAAAAAAATAATAATAAGCCGTAGCACAACTTTGATTTCTGGGGACTTTTCATATGTTACTTGGGTGGCGAAGTACTTTCTATATACCAAATCTCATGCTTTTAAGAATTCTTTAACCGATCAAATTCATCTTTTGAATTTTGGCTTCTGGAAAAAAAGTTGTTTCCGTTTGATGTCATTTTGTGGCTTTAGGATTGGTCAAATTAAAAAAAAGCAATTACAAAAAAAAAATGATAATTTCATGCTGAACAAACTTCATTTGAAACATTTTCGATGTGATGATTAGTTTCCGCAAAAATTAAAAAAAAAAAAAATGGTCGCAATTTTTTAAAATGGGAACCGTTTTATTTTTGATTATTACAAAATTTTGGCTTAAAATTACTGCACTATTCAGGGTAACTTCTGCTTTCTTTGAAAACTATGTAAAGCAAATTCAATTTTGAATTTTCGTTTATTTTCAACCACTGCAGGTCTGAAGGCTGGTCAACCACCTCAAATTCTTCCGAAGTGATACTGTCATCCTCTCCGGTCCCCATTCTGCTAATTTGAGACGTACTTGTTAATGCATCCATTAATGTATTCCGCATCTCGGAAGAAACATATGACTCCACTTACACTGACATGATATTGTCTACCTTCACAAGCAACATTACTGCTTAGAATGAGCTTTTGTTAAGCGATATTTCACTTCTAGAGCAGTAGGGTGATCATATTATTCGCCCAAATAGATGTACTTGGGAGAACAGATTTTCCGCACAGACCTGGTTAAGCCTACTTGCCAATATATATTGAACACCATATCTGTTTTTGATGTCCTCATATAAAGAAAGCAAAGAATTAACTGATATAGAAATACCTTCCTAACAAGGTAAAATACTCATACTCCTCACTCTTCTCATATATATATTTAACACAATTATCTGCAGTAAAACATGTCTTTGTTCACGTACTAATTTCCAAAAATGCTCCATAAAAGTTTTTCAAGTCATGTGGTATACGCGAATTAAATAAATGCATAAATTGAAAAAAAATATATATTGACGACCAGAATGAAATCTGATAACGTTTCTTCATAAGAGAAAACATGACACACTGACTTTGAAACACTTTCCAAAAATAGTTCAGTCGCATATTGAACTCGTTGTCTATCTGTTCCACGTACGTTGATGTGATTTTCACGATGTATGATGCGCATTCGAATTTCATTACAGTCTTTTCAATAACCAGGGTTAAAGAGTTCTTTGTAACTATTTTCCCTGACGGCATTAATCAAAACAATAGAAGAGAAAAGACCCAACAAAAAAAATATAGTATATTACTGCATGAAAACTCTCCTATTCCTAGATCACATATCCCTCGTTCAGAAAGTGATCATGTGAGCGATATCACCAAAAACAAGCGATAGGAACATATCACCGATCATGTTCCTATTTGGATCGTAAGGATTAGTATATCTTTATTTTGTGTAAACGTCAAGTTCTTTCCAAAGGTTTCCTACAGGATCCGACACTGCTGGGCTACTAACAAACCTGTCTCTTCAAGTATCCGGACGATCGAATCAAAATTGAAATAAATATTCTGTTTCCATTTAGCTACTAGTCCTCGAACCATAATTACTAAAACTTGATTGCACGGTCCATATACGGTATTAGTTTGTTTATCATAGCAGTATTTTCGAAGAACTTTCATCGAAAGCTATAACACAATCTTTCCGCATCGCACATGCTTTCGGCTTGAGCTTTCTCTTCTTCCGAAATCCAGATCGCATTTTAGAGAACGAAACCAGCGACGAATGGTACTCACAGTTTATTGTTATTTATTTTTTATACCCATCTTCTACCCCTGACTCTTCGCAATATTATCTTCAGATTGAGTTGTACATTTCAAGGGTGCCATACGAACATATTTAGTCTCCTCCAATCTGGGGCCTTATAGATTTTTAGTTTTCGGCAGTCCAAATAGCTCCTTTGCTCCCCTTATGGAAGGGGTGGTTGCAGAGCATATTTTTGGCCTGGCATCCAGAATATGCTTTAGGCCTTATTTATCCGCGAGTTTGGGGCGGAATACATTTTTTGTATTTTTATACGTAAATACACACAACAGTACAAAACATTTAGAATTGACCTGAGCCTCTTGATATTGGTTCCGATTCTGCAAATACAGTAAAAAGGTATAGCAGTCTCATAAAATATTATGTTACATCGATGGAGCTAAGCTGATCCAGACCTCTGTCGAAATCGTATGATGTCCCGGTCCTACTCCTGTCATTGCTCAGTTAACTGGCTCCGCTTATTCTCTTCTTAATCTCTTGAAATTATTTATATAACACTTACACATTAACACAAAACTGCTTCATTAATTTACACTCCTAAAGAAAATATTATTTTTATTGCCAGTGTCTGCGACAATGTGCGATGTCGTCCCCATTTTTCCTTTACTTCTGTTTGTCACTATTCATTTACATCCCACCACCAAACAAAAAGGGAAAAAAATAATCAAGTATTCTTTTATCCCGGAGTTCCGGAATAATGCGCTATAAAGAGAACTAATTGTGTTCCAGTAAGATTTCACAATTACAAAACAGTACATACACTCACACCTTCATTCCAGTTTTGAGTAGTTTTATTTCGTTTCAGACATTTAGTCGTGGTGCTTGTATTTGTTCGCTTAAACACTCGCGTACAGTATGGCACAAAATTAGTCGACCGGACGGCGGACAACAACTATGGTCTGCTGTGACAAATTGTATCGCTCGAGTTTCCGAACATGGCACCAAAGATACGGTACCCTAGTTATAGCCGCCTCTATTTATAAACTTCAAATGATGGTAGTTGAATATTTTGTTTGCTAGCTCCTGTAGGATTGCCAGATATTCTGGATTTCGAAGATCAAATATATCTTTATCCTGCAGGAACTGTGTTTTTTCTTCCCAGGTGCTCATTTCCTTACAGTTGAACACGAAATGCTCCGGTGTAGCAACCACTCCGCAGGCGTGACACAGGTCATTTTCCATTATATTAACACTCACAGCTTTCACCTATATGGACCATGGGCTACTTTTCGCAAACTTCCCCGATTCGTTCAAAAGAGTGAAGGTTAGTTTAGGTTAGGTTGGATTGGTTTAGAGTAACTTACATTAGTTCGTTTAAGTCGTCTTTAGCTGATTTTGACGCCTCCAGACCTTGGAAATCAGGTCCAAAATAATCTACTGAAAATCGTGATTGCTCTCGTCCGGGGGGCTGGTATTCAAAGAGCACCCAGGACCGTAACCAACCTAAAAACCTCAGGCGGGCTCAACCCAAGTTTAGGGGAGGCAAGGGAACCACCACGGTAGTCATGAATTACTCGGACTACCAATCCGAAGCCCTCAAACAACTTTCCGATCCTATCTTTTACCGTCCCCTCAGGAAGATCCCACCCAGTCCTTCCTTAATAGGATCCGCACGTACCTCCAAGCGTATGGACCCTATGAGGGGCTGTCGCGTTCTACTGTCTCTACACTCTGTCCTGACAATCCCAGAACCCCTAAATTTTACCTACTTCCCAAAATTCATAAACCTGGTACTTCCGGCAGACCTATCATCTCCAGTATTGGCTCCCCCACTGAAAGAATCTCCGCCTTCCTTGACCACCATCTCCAACCGTTTGTCCAGGCTCTCCCTTCCTACATCAAGGATACCAACCACTTCCTCTCCACAATACATTCAATCTCTGATTCTCTCTCACCTGACATCATCTCACTTAAAGTCGAGGTGGATCACTGTATACCAACATTTCCCACACCCATGGTCTCGGTGGCCTTGAACACTTCCTCGACACACGGCCCAGTCCTCGTAAACTCAGCACGCAATTTCTGCTTCAGCTAGCCCAGTTGGTCCTCACCATGAACAACTTTACCTTTGAGAATCACAATTTCCTGCAAATCAAAGACACAGCCATGAACACTCGCATGGCCCCCCCTTCTTACGCCAACCTTTTCATGGGACGCCTGGAGACCCAATACCTCAACTCCACACCTCTCAAACCTGTCACCTGGCTTCACTATATCGACGTTATTTTCTTGATTTGGGCCCACGGACAGGAGTCACTGGGAACATTTCTGCAAAACCTCAACTTCACTTTTCCCGTCAACTTCACTTGGTCCTTCTCCACGGAACACACAACTTTCCTTGATGTGGATGTTTGGCTCAAGAACAATCGACTTGAGACAGGCGTTGAGATCAAACCTACCAACAGTATGCAGTATATCCATTTGAACAGCTCCCATCCATACCATACCAAACGCTCTTTTTCATATGCTCTTGCTGTTTGGGGCTCCTGCTTCTGTTCCTTCGATGACCTGCTCCAAAATTATTTTAGTACCCTCTCTTCAGCTCTCACTGACCGTGAATATCCCAAACACCTCATCAGTAAACAACTGAACTGTGCCAGAAATCATCCTAACTCCAACCGAACTCCCTGCGAAGCTCTCCCTCCGCTCCCAGTCTTCTCACCCAGTACCACACCAGCCTTCAAGCCCTCCAAAACATCCTCAAACTGGCGCACCCCATAGTCACTGCGTCACCTAAAACTGAAAGTTTTTTTTCCATGCCAAAAAAAAATGGTCTACCGCAGTACCGGAGCAGACCTCCGAATCTCAACACGATTCTCACCAGAACTGGACCAATCCCGCCCCCCCTCCC
>JAGDQP010034241.1:8383-20226 GCA_022664845.1 Lepisma saccharinum | reverse complement strand
GCAATATAAAAAAAATGTCAATAAGAATCGATTAAATTCGAAGTAGCCTAAAGAAAATTTTACCTTAAAAATTTAGATATGTCAGACCGTGTTCTTATGGAGAATTCTCTTTTGAATTCGAGTGATAGGTTCGAAATGGGAGATGGGTTTCAATGCGAAGGCACGTACCTTTACTAGTTTGGTTACGTACGTTTCGATGTTGGACGGGAGAACGAGGTGTAAGGTTGGATGTGTCCCTTAAGCAATTGAGTCGTTGATGAACTATACATAAATGAGGATTTAAAGATTCTGGGCAGTCCGTTCCTATTCAGGATTTTTATTAGCTTAGGTTAGATTGATACTGGGTGGAGTTTCCCCAGTTTTAGGACGGGTGACCTTGCAGAAGCGTGAAGAGTTAGTCTGAAGTACTTACCAGAGATTTTTTTATTGATTTCTGAGTGAACACGATTGAAGTTTGGAGATGTTTGGTTATATAGCTGTAGCTGGTGAGCAAATGCATTGGAACTCGAGTATCCCCACTTCCTGGGAACCACGGTAAATCTTCGTGAGTTACAGTACCGTGCTTTGCGTCTACAGGTCGTAAAGGACTGGCGTAATTTATTTATTTTTCTTTTCTTAGCCCTGTCGTTTTATTGTGTCTTTCTAGTTAATGTATGCCATGCATCCTTGTTTATTTTCTGTGAGGTAGGTACCTATCTGGGCACTGCCGTGTCTCATCACTTTCCTTTATGCCGTCAGCTAGTTTCGACAGTAGGCCCTAGTTTATAATTTCTATTGGAAGACTGCAGAGGTCGGTCATTGGTTTGTCCGACTTCGCTGAGTCTGCCTGGCCGATGGTCTATGCAATTTTTTTTCTGCGCCTCTATGTTCACGTGGAGTAGTTGATCGATGAATCATGTTAGAGTTGCATTACTTCGTCGTACTATGGGTCTGGATTGAATCTGAGGGACGGCACCCAGGTTGCCATTCTAAGTGCAGTGTTGCCAGCTGTTGCCACTTATTTTCTCACGTAACTGCTATGTTCTATGTTTCCTCCTGTCTCCGCTCTCTTGGTCTTTCGTTCTTAATCACACTTTTCCTTCCCTTTTGCTCTCTTGTTTTATTAAGGCGTTGCTGCCGGTATGATTCTCGTTGTGTGCTCCTATACTTATATGTTAAATAAATCTATTGCAACTACTCTAGATAATAGAATAATATTACTCTCCCTGGATCATCTTTTTGGATGCTGTGCCAACATATTTTTCTGTCCTATGAGAATTAATGTATATTTAAAAAGAATCTACAGTTGTTTGCTGATTTTGGCTAGACAAAAGGGAGAAGAGATACCGTGCACTTTACCTAAAAAAAACGATAAAAAGACGTAAGTTGGGTTGCATAGCGCATGAATAATTTGTTTTGAAATCTGCGTAGTAATGGTGGTTTAGTATAACCACATGGTGCTATTCCTCCAACTTACGTTTTCTCTATCGGTCAGTGCTGAAGTTGGACAAATATTTTAGATGGAACCGTGAAAAAAGGTCATTTTTATTTAATTTTACAACAAAAAGGATAAACAATTTATCTTTTAACATAAAGATGTGATTTAAGCGTAACATATAGCAAATTAAATGCATAATAATAGTCGGTAGTGGTGAATTATAGACTGTCATGACAAAAATATAAAATCATGGTGCTACTAACAATTCTGATTAAACTTATTATCAAAATGTATTTCAAAAAACACTTTGTATGAATTTATGACGGAACTCTCGAGTGTAGATTTTAATTATGCTGGAACTCCGTTTCAGTTCAGCTTGAGCACTGCTATCCGGATTCGTATGAATCTGATGTGAGTATACGTATTTGTTTTCTAAAGTCTATTAAAACAAGTAAGGATTACTTTAAAATGATTGTCTTGTGTAAATTTCATTTACAATGCTACATCCACAACCCAACTTGTTCTATTTGGCGTTTCAACACTCTTACACACCTTCTTAATATTACCTTTATCCTGTAAATTTTACTTGGAGTAGATAAAGTAAATCTTACCTAAGATATGTTAGATTTCAATACATTAGATTAGTTTCCCCATCAGCTAAATGAACAAAAATTGGTTGGGCTATAATGGAAGTGTTTCTTAATGGTTTCATTTTGACTGCATATACTACGTTAACTGAAGTTAGATGTGAGTAGGTTAGCTAGCATCTAGTACGAAAAGTAAAGAGTTCAAGGGCCATAGAGTGCTTACAATGGAGAAGAGCACAGTGATCACAATGTATCACAAATTGTATGCAATGCGGTAATCCCCCCCTCAATTACTTTTGAGTCGTCTTTGATTTGGCTTAATGTTGAGTAAGCTAAACTAAGATAGGTCAGGTCATTGTTGGGCTTCTCTTTAGTATACGTCGGGCGTTCCATTTGGGACCATAAATAGATCAGTCACAGGTGGTGTCTGGGCATTTATTTCCTATCGCCGGACCAGACCAAAATCAAAGAAATTACCTCGCCCACTGACGAGCGAGTGACCAAGGGCACTTGGAGGTTAGGTAAGTCAGGTTCGGTATTGTTTTTCCTTCTGCACAGTCACTTATCAAGGGCACTTGGAGGTTAGGTAAGTCAGGTTCGGTGTTTCTTTTTTTTTGCACAGCGACAGGGAAAAACACTTGTCTTGCACTCACATTTAATCACAAACGTAACTTCCTCAATTCATCGTGTAAATTTGTTAAAATTGGTCCGGAGATACTACACTTAACCCGGTGACTGTTACAGATGATGAGAATTGCGTATAATAAAAAAATCTAACCTGGGGTCTTCTAACCCGTCTTCGTTCGCTTTCGCTCACTCGACATACTGTCAGTGATTTTGTAGCAAAACACCAATGGTAATAGGGAAAGAAACATGTCACTATGACGTAACATTACCATGATTCCGATTTCTGAACCTGTGACTTATTTCGTTCGAAAAGCAATCACGCCCAACGTAAGCTAAAGTAAAACCCAATTAATGTATCCAGGTAATATCTAAATTCCAGCTAAACTGTACACTATCAGAAAATACATCGCCTACCTTGTTCCAGGCAGCTTGTAATCGAATAGTATCTTCAGCCCAACCGAGATAGTCAGCACTAATACCAAACCCATCACAAAAATCGCTACAACAATTGGTTTGATGCACCCTTTATCTGTTTCATGCATGCTTCGTTTAGTATTCTGATGAATTTGAAACGCAATTGCTATCAAAGAGAGAGAGAGAAGGAAATCAACTATAGTCAATACCAACAGCACTTTATACAGTGTGACTCTTCCGTTGTGGGATATGTTAACGGCAGAAACGGCCATTGCTCATTGCGCATTTTCATTGGTTCCATGTGCATTTAATGACTAATTCTATGTAAATAATAATAAATACAAACATATACACAGAAAAACACACTTATCAGCCCAATCTCCTGATTTGGGAAAGATTAGTCATAATTCAATAACAAAATATTCATTCCTTCTTTCTTTTGGACACTGTACAGTATATTCCCATCGACCTCCATTAATACGATACTGGACTGACTGCAGCGATTGAAAATTTCATGAATATGTGAAGCTAGGGAGCGGAGAGGAAACTTAATCTCGTTTGTCCACTTTCAGTCTAAACCAATATGGACCAAATTTTCGATTCTAACTCAGTTTTTTACGCTTGATATCGCTGTGTGGCCCGTTTTTGTATTTATGTCTTAATTCTTGCAAAAAACGTAAATATTATTTGCAATATTTTCTATTGTATGCAGAGTGCGGTATACTCTTACATGAATAACTCAGAAATTAAGACTTGAATCAAAAAACGGGCCACACAGCGATATCAAGCATATAAAACTGAGTTAGAACTGAAAATTTGGTACACATTGGATTAGACTGGAAGTGGACAAACGAATTTGAATATTTGCTCTGGCGTCTATCTTTCAACACTAAGTAGTTACTCCAGTATAGTTTACGTAGAGCTCGATGGTATATTCCATAGAGTTTTCTTCCTAACTCTATGAACATACTCCACTACTCTTTTTTCTATTTCCTTTCGTTTTATTAGGCCGCTTATTTATGTACGCGCTAGCCGAATGCGTCACTTGCTATTTGGCCGGCACTCACTAGCTGAGTGCTTCGCTTACGATTTGTCTCATTAGCCAATTGTAACACGTGTTGACTACCCCAAAAATCGCAAGCATAGCACGCCGCTAGCGCATACTTGAAAAAACGCGACATTACATGTAGAAATACATGAGCAAATATTTCTATTGGCTACTCGGCCAAATGGCAATCGAAACATACAAGTAGGGTATACATGAAAATCCGGTCTTAGATACTCTTTTCAAGTACGCGTTTATCGCGTGCTGCATTCGCGATTTGAAGGAGTACCCAAAGGAAATACATACGCACGCATTTCTCGCAAGCGAAGAACGCGACAAGCGCGAACACAAGATGGCCTAGTATCCCTCGACTTAAAAGCTATTGGTTCCTCAACTTGAATTCGGTGAAGTTAGTCTATATTGATGATGTGCCCCTCATTATAGCATGCATTCGTTGAATTGTATTTATTTCTTTTGGAACTATTGCTCAGTCCATTATAGAATTTCTATTTAGAGACAATCGCTAGTTTTCTTATGGTGCTCAGTTGGGGGCAAGAATTTGGAGGGATCTATTAGAATCACTGATTCCGAATTCCCTTTATAATCATTTTCACGCCAAGTATACCTTTTGTATGTGTGTATGACTGGCATGTGAGTTGTACTAAGGAGTGTGTTTATGGCGGGTTGGGTTACCAACTGGAAATTATCAAATGCAAGACAAAATTACGAAAAAAAGCAAGACTTCTTTGAAAAATGACGGACACATTGAATTTCCAGCAATGAACAATTTTATCTGCAGAATCACGTTTGTCAGTATTGACCGGTGTTCTTATTAAACATCAGCAATGTGAGACTACATCTACATAAAATTCAAAACCTGTAACAAACAAAAATCAAATTAGATATTGTTTAGCACAAAATGCTGTTAAAAATTTAATCACATTATCGAGGGTTAACCATTGATATCTCGTATCTAGGCGTATACGTGAACAAAAGTCTATGTTCCGTGTTAAAAGATAGCACATAAGACTTTTGTTCGTTCATACGCCTCAATTTTTGACACCTAAAGTCGCTGTTGTCTTTTCACTGAAAGGAGAAAAATTATCGGACTTTCCAGGTGAAACTTCGTTAAAAATAAACGTCCAATTTAACTCTTGGTTTATTTGTTACGAAGTTTCAACTGGAAAGTCTGCCAAGTTTTCTCCTTTCAATAGAATGACAACAACTTCAGGTGAAAACAAAAGTAGATACGAGATCAATTGTTAAGCCTTGTTATGTTGATTCAAGTCCTTTCTGCAGCAGTTGTGTTTGTATTTTTCAACACATCCTATTTTTGAAAGAAGATATGAACTGCTTTCCTGTAGTACATAGCGGTAAAACTCATCGCATGATACACACCCATGAAATGTCTTTGACGATTCAATAAGATTGTTTCTAGCAGTGGCGTATTCTGGATTCACAGCTTGGACTACCAATAGCCAGAGTAATACAAAGCGAGTACAGAGGTCACACACATAGTATTGATGATGATGATAGGTGTTTTGGTCTTCCTTTCATGTAAATTAATATTATTTGTGCACATTGAAATATTTGTTCACAAGCTTAGGTTGCGGTGATAGCCTTGATAGTCCACAGTATACGCTCCTGGTTTCTAGTTGTAGCAAATTAACGTCCACAGCATGTAGCTACAAAAGCACGCCGTGAAATATATAAACATAATCGGAAAACAGCAACTATAGCGTATTCAGTTCCTCTTACTCGAACAGAAACAAAAATAATAGAGAGTAATATATCTACAATTGCACCAGCCATGCATCCTAGCAATTATTAAATACCGATAATTTACCACTCGTGACTACCAATTTTGGATAACCTTGAATTTGTTATGGCTTTTACGTGACCATGAAGTTTACTTTAAATAACATAACAATGCAAGCCCAGGTGTAGTAACGTCATGCTAATTTTATTTTTAAAATGCCTGTCATTTAGGAAAAGAAACAAATGCCGGTCTGATCTTACTGGAAAGGTTAAACAGCCGGACATATCAGGTAAAAACCGGACGGTTGGTAACCCTAGTTATGTGGGAGCGTTTGTGAGTGAAAGTTGAGGATTAAAATGTAAAAACGGTGGAAGTCGTCATCACCTTAGACGTCATACTGACAAATTCCGACGTCAGCCACTGTGAATACAACAGCAAAACCACCATTTGCCAGACCCTATCGTAGTGCATTTTTAAGACGTTGGCTTACTACATAAAAAGCCCGGGTTCGAATCTCGGCGGGGAGTAAGATGTTTTCTTCTTTTTTTAAAAATAAATATTTTTATAATTTTATGTTCATATTTATTAGTAATAATTGCTTTCTTGCATTTTTCGTACATTATCTTAAATTAGTGACCATTAGAACGTGGAGGTTAGGTTACGATCTTTACATTTTCCACTTTCAAATTCCGAGCGCGAGACGCTCATCGAAAGTGATGACGACTTCCGCCGTTTTAACTATTTTAATCGCCATGTATTTGTGAAAGGATCTTGGTAAATCATCGAACTCTACGTACGAGATTGGAGTGACTGCTTAGTGTCGAAAAATAGACACCAGAGCATTTAAACTCGTATGTCCATTTCCAGTCTAATTCAGTGTAGATCGAATTTGCAGTTCTAACTCAGTTTTATACGCTCCTTATTGTAATTGTTTTATTTAAGTCTTAATTTCTGAGTTATTCTTATAATAGTATACAGTACTCTGCATGTAATAGAAAATCCTCCAAATGGTATTTACGTTGTTGTTGTTTTTTTTTTTTTTTTGCAAGAATTAAGCCATATATAAAAACGGCTGCACAGTGACATCAAGCGTAATAAAAGCGTACAGAACCGAACATTTGGTGCATATTGATTTAGACTGGAAGTGAACAAACGAGATTAATTATTGTTCTCTCCGCTCTCTGGCTTCATATATTCACGAAAGTTTCAATGGCAACAGTCAGTCCAGTATCGCATTTAGACAGAGGCCATTGGAGTAAATCCTCTGTTTTCTTCATTTCATTCAAGAAGTTTTACGTCAGTTTTTTGAAATGACCAAATTGTCTCAAAGCAATACTGTAAATATTTAAGGTTGGCAATGAATTTACGCTACATCCTCCATATGCCCTAAACAAGCAACAGCATCTATTAAGATCAATTCATATCTGTAGTAAAATCTTTACATCACACACATATGTTAAGACAATTTATGTGTTTACATAAACTCAATCATGAACAGCTATTTTATATTTCAAAGATTATGGTCTGAGTAAAAGATGCCTAAAAGTCATAAATAAATTATCACAATCAGTTCCTAATAAAAGATTTTAAAAAAATATGTTCTATCCAGTATTGCTAGATTCTGCCTTTGAAAATACAGGATGCATTTTAAATAATGACAACAAAATATAGTAGTGTCTCAACACATAAAGCCCTATTAAGACGGGGTCATTCTCGCGCAGGCGCATTACTCCTTAAACAGTAAATATTACTCCTTCACCGTAAATAAGACTGACAAGGCGCTGATTTTTAATTGTCAATTTGGCATATTGGTAGCATGCCAGAAAGCCAATACGGAAAACCCGGGATCGAATGCTGATATGGTTTTGTTTTTACTTTTTTAAAGATAACTTTTCTCTTTTATATAATTATATACGCATAAGGAAATTTAATAAAATTAGTGACCAAGGGGAAGTGAAGGTTAGGTAAGTCAGCTACGGCGTTTTTGTTTATTACACACTCGATTAAATCGTGTTATTTTTAAGATTTATAAAATAGGTCTTTCTACGTTGAGACACTATAAAGAAACTAGTTAAAACTGTAATTAGGCTTATATTGGTTTAGACTGGAAGTGTACGATCCATGTTAAGATATGGGTGCCCATTATTATTTTATTTTCTGAACCCTAATTACGCTTTCCGCACAGTTCTAATTCATACACGGTCTAGGGTGGTCCTTATTTTTAAAATTTCGAAAACACAGCAGGGCACGTTTCCAATATGTTCCATTAGCCATAAAAATAATTTTGGTAAAATTTGGTTAATGTTGAATAACATTTAGAGCTCGCTACCAGAATCTAAAATCACTATATGTTACAATGCTTAACATAGGAGCAGTCCTGCTGAAATTGTTCAAATGTTATCTACGAATCCCGCTGCAAAGGTTCTAGGTTCTAAAAGCGGGACTAGTTCTAGGTTCTCGTTTATGAAAAAGATGGCTACTTTTAGGTCTGCCACTTGTAAAACGATGGACGTATGTAGAAAAATTACATGAAATACTTGGAAATAAGATATATTTTAAGGGAAAAGAAAATGCATGTTTCTGTTAGCTTATGAAAAGAAAACTGTTTAGAAAGATATATCTGCCGTAGGAGCTTGGGATAAAGCACGGGTCTATCACCGCGGCGTCAGGCCAGCGTCCCTAAGGTTCTGGATTAAAATACAGGCTAAGGCCTCTATGTTTGTGGATTTTAGAAACTTAACAGCTAATGGAGCCTAGACGGACCAAAGTCATTAGTTACTAAAACGGCCTAAAATACAAAGTTTACGGGTCTCTCCATTTTTCTTCCGGAACACATAATTACAGGTCTTGAAAATATCTTCGATTGCTGGCAGAAGCTGAAGAAAAATGGAAAAGCGAGCGATAGTTGATCAGGACGGAATCTATGGAAAAATATTCGGATTATTTTGTCTAAGGCTCAGGCTGGGATAGCGGAGGACAAAGGATACTGGAAGCTGTCGGCGAGGGCCTGAGTTTAAGGTATTATCCCGGCATTTCCCTGGTGTGACTATGGAAAACTGTATAATCGTCAGTCAGGATGGTCGGTCACTGGAAATGAACCAATGACCTTCCGAACGCTAAGTTACCACTCTACCACTGAGCCACGGACGCTCGGTAATAGTTTTTCGACAATACCGAGTCGACTCGAAGTTCACACAGTGAACCCGTTAATAGAATAATTTATGTTATTCTATTAACTAGCATTTAAGGAGTATGCTCGTCACAGGCCTGAAGAATGACATCTCTTGGCGAGACGTCCTCCGGAAAAAGGAATAGGAAATATTTGGTTAAGGTATTGGTCTAGCTACCATCTCAGCATTTGGCTGATGAAACTGAACAAGACCTTGAAATTCTCATTGAGTTTGGCTCGGAGCGGGTCTCAAATCTAATTTATATTCTTAAACACATTGTTTAGTTAGTAAGGTCCCATGTCCGAGTGGATAGCGTACTCACTTTTTGTACACGTAGTTTTGGATTCAAAATTCATCGAGTTCTACTTTTCGGAGTGGTTCGGAGTTCACTTTAACAAAACCTGTAGGTCCCGTTATTAGAAGCACAGATGTGCGTTTGGTATAATAACAATTTAATGAAACAAATTGGTTTACCCGACGTACTGTGGTCCGAAAACCGGAAAACGTGGCTAAAATGTGAAAGCGGTGTTGAATTTGAGTGTAAGTCAGTATATTTATATTTTTTGGGTCGCTGATTCCGAATTTTTAATTTTTATAAAAACAAAATGGCGGACAGTTTTAGTAAAAATCAATAATTTTTTTGTGAAAACTGTTGTTAAAGATTTTTTGGGGTCGCTGATTTCGAATTTTTAAATTTTTATAAATACAAAATGGTGGCTTTAAAATGGCGAACAGTTTTATTAAAAGTCTATAGATTTTTAGGGAGAACTGTTTTAAAGGTTTTTTGGTCACTGATTCCGAATTGTTTACTATTTTTTTTTATAAAAACAGAATGGCAGCTTCAAAATTTCGGGCATTTTAATTAAAAATCAATAGGTTTTAATTTTGTGAAAACCGTTTTTAAAGCTTTATTTTGTATCGCTGATGAAGATTTTTGAATATGTATAAAACGTTAATGAAAACCAAAAGGGCAGATAAAGACAGCTGAATTTGATCTTACTTTATTAACACATCTTCAATGAACACATTCCGATTAATTATTTATTGTGTTGAATATTGCGGAATATGTAACTTATCTCTTTTTGAATAACAAAGTTTTATATCGCGTACACGAAATGCACAATCGATTGTAAAATAAATGAGGCAAATTTCGAGTACACTGTTTAATTGTACTTACTTTGTGGAGGAGATTCCATAGTCATATCTGCAAATCGATAAAACGAACACAATTTTATGAACATTCAAAGTTCACGAATAATTTGGAGCAACGAAACGAAGAAATGTGACTCGCTCGACGTTCAAGTTTGAAATGATCTGAGCAGGTACCGGTATACAAAAACATTTTATCGTTATTCATCGCTTCAAAAGATGATAGGGAAACATACCAAGCGTTAAAAGTCCCAAAAGAGTAACTTTATTTTTAAGGTTTTGGCAACGTTTTTCGGTTTTCGAATCACTTTGTGACGTCGCCACAGTGGCGGATTCAGAGAAGAGGTAAAAATTTTGATTTGTGTTGTGGATAAATCTGATTTGTCTACAAATATCAACTTTTGGGGATACCGGATTCATATTTCATAATAAAAATTAGTAATAAGAAGGAAAATATAAAAAAAAAGTACTTTAAATGTTTCATTTAGCAGGAAAATATCGAAGAGATCCCTGCTCTATTCTTTGAGTGCCCCCTCCTCACGAAAGTTCAAGATCCGCCCCTGCATTGCTGCGTTGCCAAAAGTTACGTAAATAAATTTAGCATTTTCTGGACCCATTGTTTAGAATATTTGTTTAAAGTTTTGGTAAATGAGTGAATTCACCATAGATGTCAGAATCAACGCGAAGGATTACCATGTCTCCAGTAAACTCGGGACATGTTTAGTGGAACATTGCGACGAATTAACAATATAGAGAAGAAAAAGAAGGATACGAGTTTAACGAGAATCGTGAGAGAATTAGCTTCGAACCTATTAGTCGTCTCGTCTCCTCTTACTTTGGCATTAGCTCTGTGAACATGACCCGGACCCGATTCGCTTTAATGAGTAACAAGGGTAAAATATTAAGTGGACAATTACGCGATGACAGACATTTATGGCTCGCGTTGAATTATGGGTATTTGCTCCCTTCGTTTTTTTTTCTGTCCTAGTCTCTGCTATCGCGGCCACTCCCTGAACGCAATTGCTGCCCTCTATCTCGTAAAGCAAGAAACACTCTTCGTAAACACTGAATTAAGCCTATTTGGTGAAATTCACAGGGACTGTTTAGTGCTCTGGTTGTACTCGACTTTTTAACTTAAAGCTTTACAACGAACGAGCCACACCACAGGCTATTTTGAAACGAAATTTAATTTTCATTTCGCTTTCGGGTAACGAGAAAATTATTAACTGTTCTCATTCTATTTACCCTCGTCTCCTATAATATTACTATTACTACTACTGCTGCTAATACAGTCTGACAGTTCCCGAGCGGCCGTAGCTAGTTGTAGAGCATAAGTTTAGCAATCGAGAGGTCTTGAGTTCAGTCCCAGCAGTCCACCATCCTAACTGAGGTTTGTCCTTAATCACACAAGACAAATGCCGAGATGGTACCTTGAAATTTGGCCTTTGTAGCCTGCTTCCCGCAACCTTTCCCCTATCCTATCCACGCTCAGCATATCTAAAGGCCAAAAAAATAAATTTAAATTCAAATAGTCTGACAATTATGTAATGAAACTGAATTTATAGGATAAACCTGGGACAAAATATTTGAGTTACTACCTGTATTTGATTCAAAGTATTTTCTTCTGCTTCGATATAGCGAGTGGTAAGATCTAATAATGACTGGAACGACCTCT
>JAGDQP010034240.1:0-18645 GCA_022664845.1 Lepisma saccharinum | reverse complement strand
ATTTTTGTTTTGCGCTGTTTTATTTTGGGTCCCGCAGACACATGAAACTTCGTTTAAACTGTTATTTTTTAAATAAACCTTTGAAAACCGGGCCGAAACGATGATTGTACCCTCACCAATTTTGTTCAAAATTACATATAGTATAGGGTGGGGTGTTTAGTAGGAGATTCCAATATTTTTGTTTTGCTCTGTTTTATTTTGGGTCCCGCAGACACATGAAACTTCGTTTAAACTGTTGCTTGTCAAATAAAGATTTGAATACTGGGCCGTAATGACGTGGGTTACCTTGTCAGACATCTGCCATTTCTGATGTATTTCATGTTAGGTCAACGTCGTGGTTTCCTTTGGCAGACATCTGCCTGAATAAAGTGGCTTTCTGATAATTAATGTTTTATGGCAACCTTGTATTTTTCGTAAATTTTTTTGGCAGATGTCTGCCAAGATCACTCTCGTCATTAAATTTACGTAGCGGGAAATGCGCATTGGTCTCTCCGACCAATGAAGGTACTAACAATTAATGTTTCTTATTAATGCGCTTTCGTCCGAGGGCAGCGCTACCATCTAAGCCTTCCTTATACTGCTAGCAGTGCACCCCTCTCGTAGTACGGAGAAAGTTGTCACAGGTATCAGGTTGTATTCCATTGAAGTTTTGAATTGGTCTGAGAGACCAATCTATGTTGCTACGTAAAGGAAACTTGTCCAGATCCTTTACGCGGAGTTACGAAAATGAACAAGAGGAAGTTCTAGTTTTTAGGAGAAAATGAAGAAAATGAAGGTATGCTACGCCTGTAATCTGAAAATGATTAGGAAGACATCATACATGTGTCACAAGTGTCGAAAACCAATTTGCCTTGAATGTGCAGTGAAACTTTGCTGCCATCGTGCAGAGTAAAGAAAAGTTATGTATTTGTTTTTTTTTAGAAGTTTTGCTTAACAAAATAGTGCACATACTCGGCAGTGTAGCAATTTTGTATTTCTTTTAACATACAAAAAAATATTTCTTTCCTTCAATTTCGTATAGAGCAAAATACTTCATAATCACCCTGTATATTTTTCCTACAGTTTTGTAATTTTCGGATTCATAGGTGTGTTTCAGAACGAATAGTCCTTCCAACCTTTATCCTCGAAACATTTTTTTTGTGCTAATTTATTAATAATATGTTCAGATAAAAATATAGGATAGCAAAAATATGCTAATATTGTATACCATATTTAAAATCTTTGCCAAAAGAAGTCACAGAAACGTTTTTGCACTTATTCAGAACAGTAAAGTGTGCCTCTACATAAAAAAAAATGTATCATTTTGAATATCAACACAGGTTAGCGATGAAAAAAAAAATCAGACTGGTCTCACAGACCTGTATCTGTTATGTGAAAAATCCTGGTGTGTGTTGTTACGAGTTAACGTTGAATTCGTCGTTTCTCAACGTTTGTGTGTTATTGGGGTTAGGTTCTGGTTTTCATCCGTACGTCGACAATCAAGACTAAGGTTTATCCAGGGTTATGTTAGTCACACAAGGTTAACGTTGGGATGTTGCCTGCTAAACTAGCCCCTGACCGACTTCTTTCCCACATCTTCACCCCACCTCTGTTCCGGCCTGAGCCATAGTTGTCTAAAGTTTAATCAAGAAGAATATTTTAAAAAAATATGAGTGTCTAACTAGAAAACAACGAAAACAGTGATATTTAATGCAATACATTTAGCACACCTATCCCCACATCTGAAGTAAGACGTCACCTCACCTGTTTCACACCACACACATACAGTAGCTTATTTCACACAATACAAGTTTTCCATCTAAGTTCATAGTTATGGAATTATATTACTGTAAGCATCTTCCCCGATAGGCATCTTCCTTCAATCCACTCTATTATGGTGATAGCTATCGGCCAGTAACAGAATGGTGCCAATTTAGAAATAATGAATTTTACAATATTTGGCAACGCTGACAAGTAGGGTGCAATATGCGACCAGCAATACCTCTATGATATATCCCAGTAGCTAAATGCCAATTTTGGTACAGATACGGCCATTTTGAAAGAATTTTTTTTAGAATGGTTAGCAACACTGACAACTGCAGCTCCTGTAGGGCTTTGAGTACCTTTATGAAATGTTAAAGTAACCGAATGCCAAGTTTAATGTGGATAAGGCCATCGATATGAAAGTCGTTTGAAATAATGGTTAAATAAAATACTAACACTGACAATTGTTGCACATGTGGCGCCTGGATTATCTCTATGACCTGTTCCAGTAGCGGATGTGCCTGTAGATATGGGAGCAATTTGATATATTTTATTTCTGAGTAGTTTGGCAACACTGATTTATCAAATGATACAAACTCAGCCCGGGGATGAGACCACATACAAACCATTTATATATTAAGCTACTGTTCAGTGAGTTCTGCTTATTGTCAACAGGGACCTTTTTTACAAATAACCTTGTGTACGGTAATTCATCTTGGAAGCACAGAAAATTTGTGTTGTCGAACAGAACAAATAAAAAAGAATGAATTTATTTGTATTCTCTATGTTACTCGTACCAGCAAGCAGCGTGAAAACAAAACCATAAATTATGTGTAGGCCTACCTGTTTCTTCTATCGTTTCGGTAGTATTGGAATTCTCCGTTACCATTGCCAGAGACTGTCACAGTATGTGTCCATTTTGTTTCATCTAGAGTATCAAAATTATCTTCAAAAATAAGTTGTTCTGCTGACGCTGAGAAAATTGTTAGCATAAGACAACAAAAACGTACTAGAAACGCCATATCCGACCATCCAGTCAATTCAAACACGAAATTTTGGAATGCGTTACCCTTTTATATATACACGATGCTCTTCTAAACTACGAAATATTCTTAAAGACAAGATTATTATCTCCGTTTCTTTTTTTTTTTTTTTTCTTTAGAAAGGTATGAATTCAGTATAATATTTACAATCGTTCAAAGATGAATAAATTCATTGCTTTCCTTGTGTGTGTGTACAATAACATTTTAGATATACAAAAGATTATCTACATCAACACGTGTCACGGAAACACGTATTTTTTTTTTTTTTTCCATTTGACTTTGAGCAAGTTCAGGATAAGTATCTTTTTCCTGTTCACATTATTCAAGGTCTGTGGTACAAAGAAGGGACGTTGCATATTTATTTTGCACACAAAATCGTACTTTAGTTTGACAGTTAGAATTACATAATGAGCAATAATAAATGTGTTGGCACAAGTTGCGATTCAGTTGCCGAACAACAAGGAAAATCGCAAACGACAAAATCATCATACAATAGACTCAGAATATTAGCATTATAACCACAAGACAAACTTCTAATACATAACTGTTTCTGACTTCTTAATCCATACTTGTCACACATAAGTTGTCACTACAACAAACTTGGGACAACCATTTGTTCCAATACCTCATCTGGCATTGATAAAAAAACGTTACCTCCGGCATTGCTTAGCTCTTGTATTGTTATATAAAACGTGAGTTTATAGATTGAAACGTTTCACTGCATATCAGACAGAATCAAAGAACATTTCATTGTTATTTTGAAACAAATGTATGAAAATAAGCTTTTATTTCGTTCTAAATCTGCAGAAAATAGTAAAACATGTTTATTGTTTCTATACATACATTCCTGTTGTTCACTTACGATAACTGTTTTTTCTTAATTTCGAAAAAAATCACATTCACCGCGGTGGCTCAGTAGTAGAGTGCTCACCTTTTGGGCCTGGTGTAATCATCCCTTGATACCGACTCGTGTCGTGTGGGTTTTGTGGTCGACAAACGCCGTGTGTGGATTTTTCTTTAAATGAATTTTGGGCTTCCTCCCGCTTTCTTCATTCCACCAATTCTAATATCCATCTGGCCTGAGCCAACAATTTCATTTCGAAAAATTTCACAATGTGGCTATTCGAAACTATAATTGGAATTTTGAAACTCTCTTTTGGACGTTTTCCATAGATCTCGGTGTACAACTTTTGCTGGATATAAACTTGAAAGAATTGCTACGTGTATTACCACATTCCAATTACTGTCGTATTATTCATTTGACTAAGTAATGTAGAAGCCTCACAAGCTAAAATTCCAGTCGTCCCGTGAACTTTTTTATTTATAAATACATTATTTATCTAATTAAGTTCTTTACTAAGAACTTATTTTAGATAGTAGTATACACGGCCAATCCACTCGGTTTTCTTCTTTCATTTGTTTATAAGAAAAAAAAAATACTCCTATAATGAAGATATCTTCTAATTTTCATTCCTTGTATTCATTTGCCGACTTAGCGTTACATAAATGTATTCCGAAATTGAAGGCAGACTTGATAAATAGAATGGTTTCTGATTATTCAAGTTAGACACTAAAATCATTGAATATAAAGCATGCAATACGAGGTAATACGGTTGCAAGCAAAAGAATGTATTATATTCGTAATTATATATTACTGACAAGCAAGCACACTAATGGGACAGATTTTTTTTTTCTTTCGTCATGGTCAGAATGTCAAAGTATCTGGGCATGCAAAGTTTGGCAACTTGAAAGCAATCGCTTTGGGAAATATCGATTATATAACAGAAATACTGTTGTTTCTGGAAAGTGATGAAAAAGTGTAGAAATTCCTTTATATTTTTAAACTACTGAAAGAGATGAAAAGCAAATACACAGTAATGGGTACTTGATTAGACTAGGTGTGCCAGCGTTCGGAGTAGCAGTAATTGGTATAAAGCTGAATTTGGTCTTGTTTGACGCTAAATCCATCCAGGATTGACACATTGAAAGTACACCGATATCCAACATGAGATACACAGGGTACAGGGTGTACCAAAGTGATTGAAATTGCCGTATGATTTGTATGCAATGACATTTTATGGACTAACATTGTTTAGCAGTAAACTAAACCTCCCACGAAAATTTGTATCACCCCAAAGAGGAAGATTGCAACATTCTATACAAACTAAAGCCAGTTTTCATTCCGTTTAAGTCGCAGGTTCATGTCCATACACAGGGAGACACTAAAATGACGTTTTTTTTTGACTCGAAAGAAGCAAGTTAAAGACAAAGTTCTCCTAAAACCTCTAGCACGCATTGACAGGCCATGTAAGATATTAACGAATCCTATCTGGTTATGATTACCGATTTTCGTGTCAAGATGTTTTCTTTGTGAACACTTTACATTATATTATAAAAACTATCAGTGGGATGAACACCAATATATACATTTGTTATAAGCTTTTAACTTCACTTGTTAGTTAGTTCGGGTTAAATTTTGTAAGGTTATTTTGACCCACTTCCACATATTCGATCGACTTCAAAATGTTCCCACTTACATATTTTCGATGACAATAAATATTTTCATATTCCTGGTTGTCAGTGTTGTCACTATTTTTCAAAAATCGATTTTAAAATTGTTTCCATATTCTTGGACGTATCCGCACCAAACTTGGTATAAACATTAATCGACGCAATAGGAAAATAGTGTGTGTGTGTGTGTATCTCCCCGCCCCTAAGCATTCATCTGTCAATGTTGCCAACCTATTTTAAAATCACATTATACAAGTATATTTATTTATACAAATCTACACGCGTCCATTCCTTTAAATTCCAAAGTTTTCATACTCTTGCATTTGTTTTTGGCACAGGTCATAGAAGTGCTCAGGGCGAAGCAGTTTTCAATGTTACCAACTAATTAGAAATAATATTTCAAGCCGACGTTGTTAGAAAAGTTACATCACTAGGTGGACTCTGCAAGCTACTTTAAAGACACTATGAAATAACGACGCTATAAGATAAATAGAAATGAGGCAAAACTATGGAGTAAATAATTTGTCGTAAATAATTAAATCTAGGATTGATGGCAGTAAAATGCTAAATAGGCAGGCAAAAAGACACTAAAATGAATCAAATTACGCAATGAAATAGGCTGTTATATTTTTCGTTTTCTCAAATGTTAACACTGATTTCGACACAGTAAACATATATAATGACTACATATGTACTCTGCCGAATGAATTTGTTTTGAATGAACCAAACTAAAAAAAAATGAAAAGTGACTAAACTACAGTGTTTGAATTGACTATTATTAATTTATTATTATTATTATTATTATTATTATTATTATTATTATTATTATTATTATTAATTATTATTATTATTATTATTATTATTATTATTATTATTATTATTATATTCCCCTACCCCCCTCATGCTAGACACTATTCCTCCCTCTTGTAGCTTTATGTTCTCGCAACCTAGAAATGGGTGTTGCGAAAATACAAAATACTCTATGCTAATAAACTGATATATTAAAAATTCATTTTGAAATACGAATTCCTTCAAAGTGAGAATGGGCTCTACTATGTACATTCTTATTGGTTAGAAAGTATTGAATCTGTTCTACATGTTCTACTGTTTCTTTCACATAAATTTTGCTTGTTTTGGAGAGGGAGAGGACGGTTCAGTTTTATTAAAGGACAGTGCGATTACATTAACGACAAAAATGCATTATTATTATTATTATAAATTATTATAGAAATATCTATTAAGTGTAGTTAAATTGGTTGTAAATAATCGATGAGTAAATACCTTGTTGTGTATCTATCTCCCCATTTTTTCGTATTTCTTCCTAACTTTGTCTATTCATGTACAAATCCCCTCCAAATATAGTCTATAGTTCTGAATATCAAATCATACTACCAAAAAAGTAAATAAAATATACTAAACGATGTACTATTAGGACGTGGCATACATTGAAATATGTGTGAATTTTTGTGTGCAAAACAGACGAAATAAAGATAATAAAGTACTTAACTCTCTTACACAAAGCTGACAAAATATCAGGTCGGCTTTTCTTGCTTACGTGCTTTATTTACGATTAAGTAACCAATAGAAATACTTAAACACGTGTTTAAATTGGCTACTCAGCCAAATCGCAAGAAAAGCACGAAGCTAGCGCGTTCATGAAAAACTGGCGTCACTTTACCGTAGTTTGAATCACTATTTATCCTTGCCTCAATAATAAACATGAACCATTTTTTCTAGGGATTTCTGCCAGGAGGCTAACTAAAATGACACAAGACCCCGCGAAGTAGGGAAGAGGGGGGGGGGGGGGCAACATGAGAGTGCCCTGTCTCTAACATCTAACCACGACATCTAAATAAATGAAAATGAGTTAATAGCAAACCTAACATTACAAGAGAAGTCGCCTCAAAGTAAGATTTTTAAACGTTTTTAGATTTGGTAAAAGCGAAGTAATTTTTGTCTGGACGAGAATTTTCACATAGTCTGGAGATAATCTTCGTTTTAGAAATCTAGCAACATTGTTCTACACAATCGTAATATGATTTTACATGCGGTAAGAATTGGCTGAATTTGCATGTGGGAGATGCTGCTAGAAGAGCGCTAAAAAAAGAACCGTAAAAATGTCCATGCAGGGAAACGATTCCAGTTACGCTACTGATTCCTGTCTCTTCTTTCCAGCTAAATAATCAACTGATTGATGTTAACGAATTCTTACGAACGCCAGGAAATATCTCCAAATTACCACTTATGGTTAGGCTCCTCCCACCAAGCCAATTGCCAACCTCGACGGCGGCTCGACCAACTAGTAGTTGGAAATAGTCAGGGGAAGGTCGGCGAACCCGTAAGTGATGTTTTGTCGTCGAGTCATTTTCCGGGCCGCCGTCAGGCATAGAGGCTTAGCACCGAAAAAAAAAAAACAACCACCCGCTGGCTTTGGCTTGTTCAAAACCCGACGTAGGCCCCGCCTTCGTCAACCAAATGAAGACGTCAGCTTGACGTCGCCTGGCTTGGTAGGGTTTTATGCTCCAACGTTCTAAGCGCGTAAATGAGAGAAGCACAAACAGGGCGTTCTCTGAAACAATGGAACCAAATGAGTCTATTTAGGCAACTACGTTGATGTAAATCTGTTGTCATGTACTGAAAGACATGCGCTTCTGTTTTAGAGAACGCTAGAATAAAAACAATTCGAATGTTTATTAAGCAAATTTTCAGCCAAAGAAGTCAAATGTTGCCAGGCTTTGCTCAGAGTCCGGTTGCTCAGAAACATTGTACCGCATGCTGAAAATGCACTGACAACCCAACTTCCATTTGATTCTTCATTATTTTCCTTCTTTTATAAATATAATGTTGTACTTTTCAGTCAGTGTTGCCAGGCGTCTTAATCAAGTTTCTCAGACATTGTCCTATAGCATGCACTAAACTCATTCGCAACACCAACTATCTTCTTCTTCTCTTTTCTACAGATGCTCTTGAGACATGTCCTCAGAGCCGAAGGGGTAGAAGTGTAAAACACATAAAGTGCCAGAGCATTTAAAGGGTAATGCGTTTAGCCCGCGTTCTTCTATGAGCGTAAAGCGCAAGGGCATAAAAGCACTCTTACTCACCAACCAAAGAATAGAAATCCGATCGCTGGAATTTTCCTGTTGCAGAAAACAAACTCTGCCGTCTTTGAACTGCTGCCAACCACAAAAATCTTGCAGGCTTGCGTACCTTATTTACTCGAATCTTACGGTACGCGCATCATTTTTACAGACTTTTCTTTAGTTCACAATAGTTTCTGGTGTCCTCAAATCTTTCAACGTTAATTTAACTCATTTCCCGACGTCACAGAATGATGAAATTTTGTACAGCGACGTACGTCGGATGACAACACAATATTCCATGGTTACTTTAATATATTTCTATATATTTCTATATTTAAAAAGCATGATTTAATATTTCTTTTAACACAGACTTCATTATCCTAAAATAAATGCTAGCCTGCAACGAGGTGGCGTTCGACTGGTTGAAGAACACTTTAAGATTTGGGTCACAAAATATTAGCTTGAGAAAAAGTATCCGAACACCGAGATAATTTGCAAAAAATAGAAAACTTTGTAAAGGCATACTTTTTTTTAAACAAGTCGTACTAAAAAGTAAATATTTTTTTTTTGCATGACTAAAAAGAAACATGGGGCCCACCAATTCAAGAACTTATAAAGTGACTGTATATGAGAGCGCGCCGCATGCTCTTCTTTTTACTCATGCATAAACACAATTATTTTTTACTTTCTAGTACGAATTGTTTTAAGAAAGTATGTCTTTAAAAGTTATTTATTATTATTATTATTATTTTAAGGAGGCGCTGCACTTATAATCGCAAAATACGCTTTTGAACAAATGGTAGAAATAGAATGGAAGGCTCGGACTCCGACCCTCAACCAATGCTCTGAAATAACCACAATGGAAAGAGGAACTAACTCTATCTGGAGATATACTTCTTTTAAGACACTGGTTTTGCAATCAATGACGAGTCTTGAGTGAATTTTCTGTAGTGATCTGGTTATATTCGCATAATAAATGGATTCTCAAAACCGACCCAATTTTTAGGGCTTTGGAAGAAAAAGTTTTAAAAAATGTAAGCACAAAATAGGAGCTTGAACCCAAAAATTTACAGGTGCTATAAAACTGGGTAATTCGTATGTATCTCACATGATAAGAACATATCCATTAGAAGCCTAAAATTCAGTTCACAGGAACAAAATGGGCAAAAGGAACAAATCCTAGCTTTATAGATAATAAAGACTGTACTTCTAGAAGTCATAAAATAGTTATAGTAAAAATAAAATGTATGCTTTTATTAAAATGTACTTTAAAAAAATGATTACATTTGATACTGATCTAAATTACTACCTCGGAAGAATTCCATTACTTTTATTAAAATGCACTATAAACAAAAAACAATTACACTCGTCACACTTACACTGCTCACTAAACAATTTAACTAACTAACTCAATGCCTTATGGAACACGCAAGTTCATTGCCGTAGTAGCAAACGTCCGTTATTGGATTCTATCCTGGGCAACATCAAGCCAGTTTCCATCACGAACACCTACTACTCGAAGATCTCTTCTAATATTGTCCTCACAACGACCTCTCGGTCTTCCCAATGGCCTCCTTCCATCCGGCCTTCCAACCAGGATAGAATATAATCTTCGTTTTCCCCCCATCCGAGCTACATGGCCTGCCCACCTTAGTTGTCGCGATTTCATTATTTTTACGACATCTGGTAAATCGTAAAGTCCGCGGAGTTCTTCATTATGCAGTCTATTCCATTCTCCAGTCATCTCGTCCCGTTTCGACATGTATATCTTTCTCAAAGCCTTATTTTCAAACTCTCGTAATTTATGTTCATCTGTTAAGGTCGTACTTCAACTTTCGCAACCATAAAGTATTACCGACAAAATAACCGTTCTGTATATTTTCAGTTTCAATTTCCTTGATAATAAGGGCGATAACCTTTTAAGGTTTTGGACTGAATAGAAACATGCGTTGCCCGATACTAAACGGTTTTTTATTTCTTCAGTTACCTTGTTTTTTCTTGTTACGTATGCTCCCAAGTTCGTTTTAGTGACCATGGTTCAGATGGTCACTGAAAAAATAGGCAATAAAAATTACGAACATGGCAGAAACATAAAAAAGAACAGCGGAAGCTATTGGAACATTTCTGCACAGTTATTCCGCCAGACCCCCCCCCCTGTAGGTGGTGTTTACCCCCCAAAAGTTTCGACAACAACACCCAATTTTAAAATTTTTGTTGTGAAAAATCTATGGAAACCGTACAAGACTTTATTTACACCCTCCCAATTTTGACTTTACACCACCACCCCGAAATGAAATTCCTGGCGGAAGCTCTGGTTTTGCAAGTGAAAGCTAGTAGCTCTCCCATAATAAACGCAGCGGACCTTTTCCTAAGAAATCAGAAATGTTACTCTTTTGCTCTAACGAACATAAGCATAGTACATTTTCGCTAATGTAATGTTGTTAAACTTTCTTACCATCCTTACTACAGGGTGGAGCGGAGCCGACTGACATGTTTCAACTAGTCATATATTATATATGGAATTAGCGAGAAAGTAAGTAAAACTGTCTATAAATACGACAAAGTATGCAATTTATTTACCACCGATTTAAAGGTTATTTTTTTGAAAACTAAATCAGGCAGATCCTCCGTTTACATCAATGCATTGTTACAAACGTTTCTTAAAGTTGTCGTACACGCGCCTCCGTAGGCTCTGATCAATGACTGCAACTTCGTCACTAATGGCTTTCTTGAGTTCTTGAATACTTGTGATATGCCTCTGGTAGACACGGTCTTTCAGGAACCCCCACATAAAAAAGTCTGGTACAGTGAGGTCGGGCCAAGCGATGTTGCCGAAACGAGAGATAACAGTTCCGAACATTTTACGCACTACATCCATACTGTTTCTCACGGTGTGGGTTGTTGCTCCATCCTGTTGGAAATATAGGTTTTTAGAATCAATGCCAAGCTGTCGTAACTTTTGTTCAACAAAGCCTTCCAACATAGTCACAAAACGTTCTGAATTAACGGTTATTGTTTGTTCATTGTCATCCTCAAAAAAATGAAGACTAACAATTCCGAAAGCACCGACTCTACACCACACCATCACTTTAGGAGAGTGCAAGGGCTTTTCATGCAGTTCGTTAGGGTTCATCGGTGACCAGTAGCGCATGTTTTGTTTGTTGACCCAGCCAGAAACATGAAAATGTGCTTTACCGCTCATTAGCAAAATATACAGAATGTCTGGGTTTTCCCGTAACAAATTCCTCATGGTGGTACAGAAAGCAAGTTTTGCTTCCTTGTCTCTTTCGTTAATTTGTTGCACAATTTGCAGTTTGTAAGGGTGAAATTTTATCTCTTTTAGCATTCGATTTAAACTTCTTTTCGTGAAGCCTAAAATGCAAGATTGCTGGCGCGCCGAACGGACTGCGTTCAGAAGCTTCCCTCACTGTCTACAGGTTCTCAGGCGTTCGCACTGTTTGTGGAGCTCCATGTTTCACGTCTAACACGCTACCAGTTTCTTCAAATTTCTTCACCTAAGCCAACATAGTATTGCGAGACGGTACGTGATCATGTCGACCAATATTGAACTGTCGTCGATAGACACGCTGCACTTCCGTGACCGAATTTGCTTTGTAATAACTACGAACACAGGTAACACGCTGTTGCACGTTCCAACGCTCCATTACGACTGACATACCGCGACGGCGCACGGAGTAATGAAATGGCGTCCCACTCCCCTCTGCCATTCTCCCTCCGCCAACCACGACAAGCTATCGCGGAGGCGCATTATTACGATTTGAAGTGTGTCGGTTGGCTCCGCTCCACCCTGTAGAAACCCTAGCATTTTAAAAGCTTCATTTGTAATATTTGTTATGTGGCTGTTAAACGTTAATTTCATATCAAACGTGGCACGAAGATCTTTAACTACGTCGCCTACTTAATGCATGCTTACGAATTTAACAATTAAATAGAAAAATAGTTTTATTTCTACTGAATGATAAAATTTCATATTGATTGAAAGTTGATTGATAGTGCACCAATTAGTAAAGTTGTCTAAACTATGTTGTATGCTGTAGTTTTATAGCATCTTCCATGTGATTATTTTTAGTATATATTTTGAGGCCACCCGCAAAGAGCACTTTATCATTATCCGGTATGAATTCTGGTAGGTCATTAATGAACAATAGGAATAACAACTGTCCAAATTTGAGCCTTGCGGGATTCCTGAGAGTGCTGTATATTCATCAGATTTGTATTCCTTAAATAGAGCAGATTAGTTAGATAAGAACATATGAACATCCAGGAGAGATGATAGTGATAGTGATTTAATTTACCTAGTAATATTTTGTGACTAACTCTGTCAAACGCCTTTTCAAACTCAATATAAATCACACCGACTTGCTTTTGTTCGTCAAAGGAGTTTGCAATAAAATCTGTAACAATTACAAGGTCCGTTACTGTCAAGTTTTGTGAAACAAAGTCATGTTGTTTAGTTGAGATAATTGGCCTCACATGATTAATAATTCGTTGATATATAACATGTTGAAAGACTTTTGCCAAGACTGGTAAAATTGCTATAGGTCTATGATTGGTAATTTCTCGTCTGTCGTTTGTTTTAAGTGTAGGACAGACTAAAGCAGATTCCCATTTGTTAGGGAAAATACATACTTTTAGTGCCAAGTTAAACGCAATCTATAGGGGATATTTAAATATATCAATACATCCTTTGATAAGAGGGTATGCCATCAGATCCAACTGTCGTTTTTAATTGTAGATTCTTGATAGCATTTTCTATTTCATATATTTTTTTGTCAACAGGCAGTATTACAATTTCTTTGTAACCCCTAGAATTACTATCAAAAATTACTGAACGGTTGAGTATAGGATAAAACAGTGATTGGAAATACTGTCGAAACGTATAAGTTATTTCTTCATTGTTCAACAAATACCGACCTTCAAAATTTAATATATTTGCGGAAAGATGTTTTGTTTTGTTGTTAATATATTTCCACAGCTGACCTGGATTATTACTGATATTATTTTCAGAATTTGTTATAAAGGTCTTATAGGCTATTTTATGTCTTTCTTGACTTCTCTACGCAATCGAACAAATTCCTGATACTATGGTTTTTAATTTTTAATTTTGTATGATAAATTGTTTTAACATTGAGTTCCCTAATAATGTCTTTAGTAAACCAGTACAGATACTTTGGGACAGAGTTCTTTTTCTTTTTATGTTTTTATCAGATAAAGAAATGATCTATCAATGCCAATATACAAATGACTAATAGCTGTAAACTGAATTTAGATATGATGGTGGTCGATAACAGTCAATTCGAAATCATCCTTGGTTATGGTCATTTGATTTCATTCTGTGGATTCGTCTTTTGAGACTCGTTCTGAATGTCATCAATACACATAACGTCTCGTTCCAACGACTTGACGCGCATATGGGCTCTAGAAAATACCATCCAAAACCTTAGATCAGTTGATCACTTCAAGATAATATATGAAGATTCCATAGAAGAATGAGAAAAAACTTGGAATTATTCTTCCTTCAAAACGCAAACGCCAGGTCAATGTTCGCTGCGATGCAAAACCCTAAACAAATAAATTCAGTATAAGGTAAGAGGAATCCCGAGCGACATACTTTGCTGCGCTGGATAGAGTTCTCGTTGGTATGAAGGAGTGTTTCTCCCAAAGATCTCGTTCTCGCCTACAGAATTTCCAAGAAGTGTTAACGCAGGAATCGCCGTCTGAGGAGATCTGAGAGGTGGCTGATTTTTTCGAAGTAGACTATTCTCTTCTGAAAGGTGAAATTACCTTATTGAGAAACGACGCATAGTTTTCTGAAGCTAGGACCATTTACTTGTTAGTGGAGTGTTTCAGATCTGCAGCAACAGCTGTTATTTACCCATCATTAGTCAATCATTAGATCATTTTTGTGCATACAAACATCGATAGCCAGCGTAGAGTGAAGTTTTTCGAAATTAACTTTGGTGAAATAAAAAAGAACCACCATGATACAAACTAGACTCGAATAATTATTGTTACTGTTTCAACTGGCTTCATTACTTTCTTGTCAATTCGAAGAACTGGGTAAGATGTCAACTTGACTTTATGAGTATGGAAATACAAGCAGGAAGTTTTATCAGTGTGCAGAAATAAATTATTGCTTGTGAACCATGAAACTAACTGTGACATGGTCCTGTAAATTCTATCTTGGATTGTGGGTGATTCGGATTTTATTATTACATTTGTATCGTCTGCATATAAGATAAGTTTAGCTTGTGTAATTTCGTCAGGCATATCATTCATGTAAAGAAGAAACAGTATTGGTCCTAGGATTGATCCTCATGGGTCCCTCACATTAATAAATTGAGGCTTTGATCTGTGGTGAGTAACATAATTATTTCGAGTCTTAATTTAAGTGCGATACCTCTACAATTTGTGTTCTCTCTGAGAGATAAGATTCCAACCACGCTAAAGGAGTAACCCTAATACCGTATCTACACATTTTATTTAATAGAATGTTGTGGTCAACGCAATCAAATGCCTTCATCAAATTGCAGAAGACACCAAAAGGATAGCACTTATTGCATGCATGATGTTCATAACGAAGTCATATATAGCCGTTTAAGTTGGCTTTTCTTTCAGAAATCCATTTTGAGATGAGCATATAATATTATTGCATTTTAAATGCTGGTTTAACCTATAAAGGAAGGCATTCAAATACCTTGGACAACACTGACGTAATAGAAATTGGCCTATAATTTTCCACTTTCCCCTTGTATCCCTGTTATGTAATGGTTTAACGAGAGATAATTTTAGCTTTGTAGGAAATGTACCATGTGTAAAAGATGTATTGATGATATACTGTATGTTAGTGGATAAGCTATTATCTTTGCTGCCCTTTCTAGTACCAGTATATGAATTTCGTCGATGCCGGTAGACTCTTTGTTGTTCATTTTTTTAAATTTTGAAATGACAGGTGCAATTTCTTTCGGGGTATCTGGTGTAGAAACATAGAATTGAAAGTCATAGGTATAGATCTAGTTTCTGAGCTATATTTTCGTAGATACGATTGGCTGGGCAGCATTTTTACGACCGAACTAAAATGCACATTGAAATGATTCGCGATCTTTAATAGGTCATTTATGGTAATGTTTGAGTCATCTATGTTTAATTTGAAGCTGTCCTGAATTTTCATGTGTCTGTTGCTTTCCTCATTTATTATTTTCCATGTGGTTCTAATTTTATCGTGGGAATTAAGCACCAGTGAATCATAATAGTTTCTTTTGCTTTGACGTATTACCCTTCTATATATTCTCTTATATCTTTTGTACAAATCTTTGACAAGGCTGTCACTGGAATTCTTATATTTGATATATAGATCTTTTATAGTTCGACTGGATATAACAATACCGGGAGTGATCCATGGCTTTCTTGAATCTTTTTTTTTTTTAACTTCTTTTGGAAATGACGATTCGAACATCAATTTAAACTTTAAAATAAATAAATCAAACTTTTCATCAACTGAATGAGTGCAAATGACCAGTCTTCTTGACTCAACATCTGAATAAAAATATTTATATTATCTTCACTAAAATCCCGCTTGCTGATCAATATGTATGATTTTTTACGATGTTTGAAGTTTTACCCTATATCTTCCACATGGATATGGAGTAATACTGCATCGCGATCTGAATAACCAAGACTTGAAACTTGAGTTGATTATTTCGATTTTTCAACATTAATAATAAATTAATCTAAAGCTGTTTTATCTTGCCGAGTGGGGGCATTTATAATTGCATTTAAACTGAAAGTATTGAGAAGCAGTTGTAACTCAGTTTTGTCTTTTGAAGTTGTTAACTAATTTATGTTTATATATCCGCATAGTATAATATTTTCCTATGATTTCTTTAAAAATGTAAGCAAAACATCTAACTTGTTATAGAAAATGTTTATATCTCCAGACGTGGATCTATATAATCCAGCCATGCAAATTTTAAATGCTTGTAAGTATATCACTACTGCCTCTAAGTTCATTTCCGATACAAATTTTGTTATGTCTATTTTTTTACTTGAACATTCTCATAAGTGAATATGCATACACCATCATGTTTTGCAAACGACCGAGAATAATTACTCTTAACCCTATAATTATCTAGGTTTAGAGCATTTATAGCATTGTTGTCTAACCAGTGTTCTGTCAAACAAAGTACTTTAACTGAATGCAGTTCTGCAAGCAAAAAGAACTCTAAGAAATTCTAACTTATTTCCTAAATCTTGTACATTATGATGGAGTATGGTTAATGTATTATTTATACACACATTTCTATTGTTAGTTATATTGGTGTCGACAGGATGGAAACTGGAAGTACTGGTATGAAGTTTGGTAGGGTTTCGATTGGCAACAAGTTGGTTAATTTCATCTACACCTGAAACTGGTTTCCCTTGTACTAAAATATCTTCAGAGATGAATATTTCTGGCTCTTGTAGTTCCACCTTAATGTTTTCGTAGTTGTTTTGTTGGGGATGGCCTAGATACACTTTGACTCACAATAAATTAAGTAACCTACCACACAAATAATTCTTACCCATATTGTTGAAGTGAAGACCATGCCTAGTATGATATTTTCGAGGTATTGTACTGATGTCTAACACTTTAACGTTACTGAACGGTTTACATATCTTCATAATTTTATTATTTATTTCATGCACCTCTTCATTTACAATTGAAAATTGTGGCAAGTCATGACGGTGGGGAACAGTACTCACTATAACATTGATACAATGTGCTGTATTTACCAGAGTGCTGCGTAATACATGTAAACCTTTTTCCACTTTGTTGTTTCCCACATCAGTGGTACCTCCTATAATGATAAGAATATCATTTGATGTGAGACCTTTCAAAGCGGAGGATAAAGATTGTAATATTTTGTGTATATATGCACTAGGTTTTACAATACCCCTCACAGAGAATATCAACTCTTTGTCTAACATTTTCTTTGTAATACCACGACCATGACTGTCTGCTAATACAAGAACCTTATCTTGTACATTTACCCTTGTTATTCGTTCTAAACCAGTCATGCCCTTGTACTCAGGAGCCCTATTGGCATATGAACACATAATGAATGGGTTACTTGGTACTTCCTGGGGATTATCATTAGTTCGCGACCTTTTAACTATGTACTTAGGAGTATTTAGCCTTTGTTTGTTCCTATAACTCCTTACAAAGTTTCATGTACTACTGAAGTTACATTTTGATTTCCTAACCCTATTCAATCGTTGGCTATACATCTTTCGAGAATAATTTACAGACTGGCTCTTTGGAACCAGGGAAGGCTGTTTCATTTTGTTGGCAGAAGGGCACAGGATTGATTCCGTAGATGATGTGGTTTGTTTGAGTTACTTCGGCTCCACCTAGCATTTTAAATCTGTTGTATGAGAGGAGAGGAGCTACAGTAAGAGAGATATGCGGCACAGGGTTCTTAACAACTGACGTCCACGAAATCACATCTGAGAATGTAGAATGCGGACATTTACTTAACATTGCACTTTGTTGTTGTTCAATGTTATCTTTTAGTTTATCCGTGTCTTCGATTAGAATTTTGATAATTTCCTCTTTACACGTCAATTCTTCTTTCAATGTTGTACACGATGAACACGGGTTGATGTTTTGATTTCTACTGTCTGCGGCTGCCCCGGAAATATCTTCAAGTGATCGACCTTTGGATCTAGTAGTTACTCCCTTGTAGTTTCTAACAATCCATTTACATGATGGGCACAAGTCTTGGATATTGAAATCCGTCTTACGACACTGCCTAAATAACAGGAATGAAATGGTTGGAGGTATTGTCTCGAATTCAAGGTTTGACACCATTTTATTTCTCATCTTCGTACGTGTGAAGTGATGTAATTTAGGAGACAATAGTACTGAACTACACACATAAACGCTTCACATAAGTTAAAGTTATACACTGAAAGTTGAAACTGAAGGATATTTGCTCTTTTTACTAATTCATTAATTACTTCAACTCACTATATTGTTTATTGGGTTCACGGAATTAGGTTTCTAACTTCTAACATAGTCTTTATGCGCAACGCTTTTTGATTTTTTGTGAGACAAAGAAACACACACACACAGACAAGGAAGAATCTAAAATTCCAATGTATGTACACCTTTGTACAAAGTTGATAATGATAAATCATGGAGTGTGCAACGGCACGGCGGCCGTGTATACACAGTATTCAGGAAGTAATTTAATAATTTGCCCCCC
>JAGDQP010034239.1:0-17784 GCA_022664845.1 Lepisma saccharinum | reverse complement strand
CTGTTCTTTCGTTACTGATAAAAATGTCACCACGCGTTTTTGTTACTGACAAATATACCTTTATTTATATCAGTGACATTGATTAAAGAAAAGCCAGGAAAACTAACTAATTCGTCTTTACTTTCTCTCACATATTCGGCATTACTATGTGCTGTGTGATAGACTTTTAAATACTGTAATGTGAATGTACATTTACTACTTAATAAGATTAGCATAAAGTAATATTATATTCTAAAAATATTGTTGTCTGAATGGGAACCGAACCCGAGCCGCTGCAGGCATACGCATGCGTAAGTGTATTGAACACCGTTGCCGTGTGGGTGGGAGTCAAATAATGGACAGCAGTCGTAATTCAAGGACTGTGGAATTAAAAACGATATTTTATGTAATTAACTTGTAATAACTGAGACTGGGTAAAGATAGGTAAACAAATTGCATCAGTGAGTTCCTGAGAAAATTGCAGAGGAATTTGATATGTCACTTGCCACTATTCATACTTAAAGAAAATAAGTAGAATCCAAGATGGCGGACGGAGCATGTGTCATGTTTCAGAGATGCAGTCATATTGCATATGGATACGTAGGAAATTGCGAAACGTAGGAGCTTACACTATTTCTTTTCACGTTGAAAAGTATCAACTGTGAAAATTTCATTCAAATCTCAGTGTGTCACTTGGGGATGTTTCCTTGTGAGAAAAATTTAGTTCGTAGGTAAGAAGCCTGCAAAATCTTTTGTTATTATTATTTTTCCTTATTTCCTGAAAACAAATAAATGACAGAGTAGACATACTACGTTACTCAATTAGTTAATTCTTAGTCGTGTAAAATATGTTTACCAAAATTTTGAACGAGGTAAAAAAAATATCGGGCAAGGGATCAAGCAGGATTTCGTAGTGGATTTAACGCAATGAGCCACTTACAAAACTTGACTGAAGTTAAAGTAGAGAGTAATGAATATGAACTTCCACTGTGTCAAGGATTCATAGATTTTGAGGAAGTTGTTGATTCAACCTCTTTGGCAATAATTCTTCAAGCACTTGAACATCAAGACATTGAAGGTGTATGCATGAAACTGTCACAAAACATATGCTCGACTTCCACATCTGTCATTAAACTTCTTCAAGTTGAAAAAATCAAGGTCAGAAACGGGATAAGGTAAGGAGATCCAATCTCTCCATAACTTTATCTGTGATTCTGAATGAAGTTTATAAATACTTAAACTGGGATGAAGTTAGCATAAAAATTAATGGTGAATACTTTATCTGCCCACGATTTTCTGATGATATAACCCTTTTTACTTTAAATGCAGAATAACTACAAAGAGAATGAGTAATGAATTTAAGTGAAACGAAAGGAATGTTCCGTACAATTAGTACGCAAAACAGAAAGAAACAAGATAAGTATTTTTATATAGACAAAACCAAAGAGCCCGCGTATAAATTAAAATTATCTTATTACGTATTCAAAAGAAAGAGTCAGTCATAGAGTGGATATTACTAAGCTTATGACCGAGCCTGCCAGTTTTAGAATCAAAGTCAAAGATTTTCCCACCGGTGTCCATGACTAATCCAACGGCGTATGACTTATCTCTGTCGAACTTGTGGATACTGAGATCTAGTAGGGGAACAAATGGAGACTAAGAGATTGAAAAGGACCTGCCTGTTTTAGGATCAAATTTATAGGTTATTCCATGGCTTTAGGCCATTACAAATCCAATGGTGTATGGCTCATCTATGTAGGACTTGTTACTGATATCTAGGATGGGCACAAATGGAGAATGCTAAGCGATTCAAAAGGGCCTGCCAGTTTTAGAGTCTCATTCATAGTTTTTCTCACTTTTTCCGATCATTGCGAATCCAACAGTGTATGCGTTCATCTCGGTGGGACTTGTAGTTACTGAGATCTAGGGTGACAAACAAACCAAGTGAAAATACATAGGAAAAATTGAGAAACTAAGTAAATGAAAAGGACCTGTCAGTTTTAGATTCAAAATGATCATTTCCCCACCGTTTGAGATCATGACGAATCCTACCGTGTATGGTTCAACCCTGTCGGACTTGTAGTTGCTGAGATCTAAGGGAGGGACGGACAGATAGACAGGACAAACCCTATATCTTCCTTTATTTACTTACGTTCATACGGGTGCGTATATGTGACCCACCTACCAGATGACAGACCATTGCTTATTGCATTGCAAGATAGATAGTCCCAAACGGAACAATGAGATCTTCACAGCTAAATGTGAAAGTCAGAGCGGGAGAGTGAGAATGGGGAAAGATGGAGGGAAGGAAACAAATGAATCAAGAAAAGAACCAAGGAAGGAAGATGTCGTCTTTCTGTTCTAGCTGGGTGCGTGCTTTAACATTTTTCTTCGTGTTACGTTTGGGAATATCTATGTTCCATGGCAGAAGGTAAACCTTATTCTAAGTAAACAGATTCTAAAAGCATGGATTTAAAAATTGTACCCTTTTACACAAAAGAAGAAAATGTTTTCCTTTTGGATGCTCTGCAAAGAGGCTCCAAAGGCGTACAATATAAAGAAACCATTATATGAAACTTGTTTGGTTGTTTTGAAGGGTTGAATCGAAGAAGAAAATACAAAACAGTAAGTCATTTAAAGTGACGAATGAATCAACTGCTGTCACTTCTATCACGTCTATTCTGAAATTTGAGATTGGGGCCTAATGATATAGTCGTCAAAGCTGTGAAAAATCAAAAAGTAAAATTTTTGAATTTCAGTATAGGAAGTCTGTTAATCATTAATGCTCAACCACAATCTCCCATTGATTGAACCGTCATTAACGTTCTAAAAAGTTGGTGAGATTCTAAGGGCGGGACCTATAGTTTTGGTAAAGTTTGCTCCGAGCTACCCCGTTCAATAGACCTCGGCGGAAAATAAACCCATGACCACTAACCACTAGTGCTCTAACTACTAGTGGGAAATGTATATATGTCAAAAACATCAAAGTGTCGAAAAAGTATCGAATTTATTAGTTGAGGTATCGATCAATAGTGGTATCGAAAGTTTCGTGAACTCATCTCTAACATTATTATATTTGTAAATATATGATGGCTCAAACTGCTTCAGGTTGGCAAATCACAATCGAGAGTACAATTTCTATTGTGATTGCTAAGCCGACATGGGTTGTGTTGTCGAAATAGGAGGGCATTTGTGACGATGCCGCGTTTATTTTCAAGCACCTCCAGCTCTGAAATTATGCATTTCGAAATTTCTTCGACGGAACTTTTTTCTGGTTTTGATATGAATAATCAATCACCTACAGAAATTTGTCGCATTATCTCAGAGATACACACTACATACTGTATATTTGTGTATTTTAGGAACACACATTTATAAAAACACAGGCCTACATACGAGGATTGATCCAGAAATAAGGTTCCCAAAGAACTCCAGCCGCACGGGAAGGTGCGAGGCGAAATCCGGCAACACTGATGTGCGCGGCTGTTCCCCCACTCTCGATTCCGCCCGGCCGCGCTTCGCTGCGCCGCTCAGTTTTGGCTCAGCAGCCGTCCGAGATGGTGGTGCCCATTGTTGCTCCCGCCAAGTGCGAGACTCGTTCCGTAATTCGCTTTTTGCACGCCAAAGGGACTCCACCCGTGGATATTCATCGTCAGTTGACAGAGGTGTATGGCGACAAGTGTATGTCCGTTCAACACATCCGAAAGTGGTGCAGAGAGTTTAGTGCCGGTCGGAAGGACGTCCACGATGAAGAACGGAGTGGAAGACCGTCAGTTTCGGAGGCGATTGTCGAGATGGTCCAACGCGAAGTGCTTCAAAACAGGAGGATCACCGTCCGTGAACTTGTTGCTCGGATTCTTGGGAATTCTTACGGTACAGTGGACAGAGCTTTGACTGAAAAATTGGGGTATCATAAGTGTTGTGCTCGATGGGTACCGCGTATGTTGACAGCAGAGCACAAGGAGAAACGCCTTGCCTGTGCTCGGCAGTTTCTTCAAAAGTGTCAAGAAGATAAGGAAGGATTGTTGGACTCCACTGTTACGGGAGACGAAACATGGGTGTTTCATTTCACTCCCGAAACGAAACAAAAGTCCAAACAATGGACTGTCATGCCCCACCGACCGCACAGTCCGGACCTCGCGCCTAGCGATTATCACTTGTTCCCGAAGTTAAAGGAACACTTGAGTGGCCAACGCTTCCGGAGCGACGATGAAGTCAAAGACGAGGTGAAACGCTTCCTCAACGAGTTGGCGGCGGAGTTCTATGACATTGGGATACAGAAATTGGAGCACCGTTTACAAAAATGCGTAGAAAAAGATGGCGATTATGTCGAAAAATAGAGCAAAGTGTCTTCTTTACAACGATGTACATTGCTATGAGAATGAACAATGTTGTCTATTTGTAAAATTGATGGGAACCTTATTTCTGGATCAACCCTCGTATATTTATAATTTCTCTATATATTCCACACTGTAAGGTTTTTGTTCAATAAAATGTGATGGAATCTTCAAGCCTTTGAATAACATAAGACTTCCATTTTGACATTCGTTTTCTTACACAACCAGCAGATGAAAGCATGTATGGGGAACCAAGCACAGAATATACACAATTCCAATACCAGGAAGCACGACGGAGAGAAAGAGAGAGAGAGATGGTAGCAATTCGAATTCTGCTGAGGCTAGTAAATCTCTGTCACCTGGTAAATAAATGATGGGATAGTTTCTTGAATATAGGGGCTAGCTTTTATTTCATCTAATCTTTTTTCTAGAAACTGAACACTTTAAAGTTTTGAACACTCAGTTTAAATGTCAGATAAAGTCGAAAGCATAAAAACAAAAACGCCTCACCTCTTCTACATACCAAGAGATATTACTATAAAGTGATAAGGACCTGGACAGATGTGATCATAACTTATGTCCAATAATTAAACTGTAAATTTAAAAGTAATATTTCCGTACCAAATTTAACTTTTATTGTGATTCCAGATTACAATAACCTTTCCTTTTGTAAAGAAATATGTGTGAAGTAATTAGCCTGTATTTTTATTATCTTTATTGAGTATATACATCTTTATTGTTTGTGCTTACATGTAATTGCTTATGGCAAACACATGGCGAAAATCTCATTGTGAATTCCTATTTTAGTCCGCGGTTCTGTAGTTTATGCTTCAAAGGAGAGAAAAGTACCTGTTAATTGATCTAAAACTTTTAGTACTCCGAAATGAGGCTCGTTGGGGCTTAAAGACTTCAAAAGCTTTGCATGCGAACAACTGAAGTTTCCTTCCTAAGCTGTTCTCTGTACCGATGAGAGCATATGAACAAACGCCCCTGGACCTTCTGGACAATCTAGTGAAAAGGTTCTCTTTGATGATCTCAGGGTTATGTTGAAACTACAAGCAAAGAGTCAAGATGCAAATTGTTTAGGATGAGTTCCTCATACTCAAAGTAACGCAACACAAAGGGTGTTCCAAAGTGTAGAATGCTTATACGTAGGATAAGAGGAAGCATAAATACCTTAAGGAATATTTTCTCGCACATTCTTTAAAATATTTTATAAGGAAATTTTGAATATGATGCATTCGAGCATAAGTTATTCACGTATGACACGAAATTTTACTAATAAAAGTTTAAGCTTCAGTTACTTTGAGTTCGAGGAAATTCGATAGCTAATCACCCACTAATAATGCTTTCGCAAGTGTGGTACACCAATCTGAAAATTTTAAAGCACTTTCATGCTATTTAAACTATAAATTATGTTACAAAAAGACCTGCCAAGTGTTGACTTGTGCAAAATCATTGATAACTTAATTTAAAGGAATAGCATGTCTAAAACAAGAATTCAAGATTCAAAGTTTTTTCTTAAGAATCAGAGTATAACTAACTCATTATAGTGATTAACATGTAACATACCCACTACAGAGGAATTACACGAGTATGAAAACAAAACACTTACTAAGTGGTTCTAAATGATTTATTTATGTGATATTTGAAAGAAATCTTGCAGTCAAAATTAATTCCTAAATAATTAGGGCCTACATGAGTATTCTCTCTTCAATTTCATGCTTTGTATAACATATTATTTTTGTTACTAGTTTAATTTGTCGAACATATTAAGTAATAACACTTCTTTAAATTTGAGTTGGAAAAGTTTGCATTACTCCATTCAAAAATATTATTTATAGCAGCCAGTATTTTAATAGTATCATCATTCTTATTTTCCTTGTGAGTCATCCTACATACCAAATGGTTATATTTAGTTACCCTACTCACAGTTGCCCAGAGTTGGCGGTAATGAACGTAGGACATTGATATTTGGTTTATATACTAATGAGAGAATGCGGTAGCGATTTCTGCTGAAAAAAAAATAGTTCAAATTTTCTTCACCGGGTGAAAATATGGCACTGTACAAGCAATGAAGACTTGGAAATGGTACAGAGTGTACGGATAAGATCATGACTTAGGCAGAAAAGATCAAACACGTGAGGGATGTGTAATATGAATAAATGTATACGCTGTTGAAGTCGATGTCATTTCCGGCGCGGCATCCTAGCAATCAGATCGACTAGCTTTATACGCACGGAGTAGCGTACGAGTTTAGTATGGATGAAGAAGAGGAAAGGGTTTCTTAACATATTTAAAAAAAATAGTAGTTATATTATACCTTACAATATGCCTACATGCTTTGCGTTTCACTGCAGATACTGTGCTTTTTGTAAAACTTGTAAGTTCTTCAGATTTTACAGGAAAAGAAGACATGACTGTTATGGACGAAAATGTTCAATCTATTTACAATCCATTTTGTTTTAGATTTGGTAATTCTAATTGGTTTTAGAAACTCCCTCTTCGTTAATATTTAAAGTTTCCAGTAACAACATTAAATGGCTTTGCGTATATTTATATTTGAATATGTGAATTGCATTCAAGGAGGCATGGAACAATTGTTGGTTGTTTTCATTCTCTTTAGGATCAACTGGACGGCATAGTTGCATTTATAGTTTATATAAATTCTAGATGTATGTCTAATTGTTTCACTAAAGCATTTTCAGTAAATGATTATATTTTTATAACAGATTCTCAATCGATATTCACACTAGTGGTGGGTACTTTACGCATTTAGAACATGAATAATGTAATTATTCATCTGTCGGATTAAATAACGAAGATAAAGACAGTAATGGATAATCCTCAAAACTCCAACTGAACTATAAATAACAGGGAAAAGCTATAGTGTTAAAATATATTTATTATATGTTTACCTACAAAGGGTGCATAACTACTTTGTATGGAATCTAGAAAACAACTACGAGGACAGATTCCATTGATTGAAATAAACTACATTGAATTCTGCGAATTGTGTAACAATGTTAGTTACATTAGAGCTGCATATTTGATTACACGTGGCATAATATTAGCATTTGCAATGGCTAATAACACTTCAAACTTGTCTGAAGCTCGGTGCCGATATTTATGTTACCGAAATAAAACTATGTTTGATTTGAAGTTACTTTTTTTTCTATTCTCAAGTTAGGAAGACATATATCAGGCGTGGCCAACTTCTTCCCTTACGAGGACCATTATATGATGATGACTTTTTAAACATAACTTAAATAAAAGCAAACTCGGTAGTTTTTCAAGGCAATTAGATGTATTTAATTGCTATCTTTGTAAAATCATTTTACTGTTGGAATAACAATATATTTGTGGAATACTTGATTGCAGGCCCGTCGTCTAGGAGTTGCCCCCCTAGAATTGTTGAATCTATTGAAAAGCATATTAGTAAACAATAAATGCAATTGCGATTTAATAACCAGCATCCAATTTCTCCATGATCGATAGATCTCCGGAACTCCAGGAGATCTCCGTTCCATTCCTGATGTTGCTCAGAGTTATCACTCAAACAAAACAGTTCTACTATTTCTTGAAAAGCAGTTACTATTATGATTAAAGAAACATGACCCGGTCTTTCCACGGATAACAGATCTCCGGAACTAAACTTCTAGTCCCGGTGCTGTTCCTCGCGAACTCTACAATCCTGGTTTGGATATGCCTTATTATATACAATATTATTTTGATACATTGCGGGGTAAAGGTGGAATTTTATTTTAAACTTTCAAATTTCGCACGAGAGATAAAGAACGCACTTTACTTATGTGCTACTGACTCGTAAAGGCCCGTTTTATTCCTATCAACTGTATTCACATTGAAACATTCTGCCACTCTCCTGTTGTCCATGTTTTAACGCAAAGAAATAGATATGATGTATGTACATGTGAATCCACCTCGATTTCTTCTGTTCCATTTTAAATTGGTCTTCGAAAGGCTATATATATGTAGCAACTAGCTTACAGAAAAAAATATAATCATAATCAGTTTTTCTTATTCATTATTTTCATTTTATTAAAACCTAGTGACCATAGCTTCGTTGGTAGAACAAAATCGAAAGCTCTTGGAAACGAACCCAGCGGTCGCCCATCCTGACTATTTTGCTCAGCAAATGCCGGAAAGCTATCTCCAAAATGTGTCCTGTCCTCTTCCCTACTCTATCCTACCCAGAGTCAGAGTTGCCTAAAGGTCGTAAACAAATTCAAAACTATTTTATTAAAGATTTGTCATCTGACACTCTCCATTTGCATTCTTTCTAGTTTGTACATCTACATTTGTGTTTCATTTACCTCCGGAAGATTCTTCAAACGAGTGCAGGAAGATTGAAGAAACATTAAAAAATGTACGATTAATCTGATCTCTGAAAATTAGTACAATGTTATTACTGGGATGTGGACGTGACCCAGACAACCTTTTACACCGCGGCCATCTCCGCACTCGTCAGTCAATCTCAATATTGTTCCGAAAATAAACAGAAAATAATTATTATTTCATTACAAGTGTGACTTTATCATTTGTTGTCTTCCTTGCTCCTAGTTGTTCATCGGAGTAGCATAATTATTTCAAGAAAATTTCAAATATATATTTTCAATTGGGGAGCTACTGTGAATAAAAAAGACAGTGGCGATCATAATGAGAGCTTCGGCTCTCCTCTCCCAACCCGTCTGGTCAGCGTGGGCAGGTGGGAGCAGTAGACTAACTCTCCCTTCGGGGAGAGGCCTCATCCACTAGTGGATTGAATATGGCTATGATTTATTATTTATATATATATATATATATATATATATATATATATAAAGAGAGAGAGAGAGAATAAGGTTTCAGTCAATTTTTGACCCTCCTTAGAAAAAGCTGACATGACGGGCTTGCTTGATTGTGATCCCAGCAGCCAATTATCCTGATTGAGGTTTATCCAGGATTTGTCCTCAGCTACACCAGGCAATTGGCACCGGGATGGTACTTTAAATTTAGGCTCTAGCAAACTCCTTCCAGTATCTTTTCACTCTGAGTCAAAGAGGCTTGAATGCCATAAATATATTTAAATTCAAATACTTGATTGTAATTATAAGCTTTTTAAGTAAATTTGATTACATATATTATAATTTACTGTAGTTTTTATCTTATCGCGGGCCTCACAAATTATATGACGGACCGCGTACGGCCCACGGCCTTTCTGTTGATTATGCCTGACCTATATTATGGCTTGTTTCAAAACAGTGTTTTAGAATATTGCATGGGAGTAACAAAAGTGATCGGCTGATTTACTGAGTTTTAAACCGAATATTTACTGAGTCAAAAATAATAAATATAATAAATATTTATATTTATAATTATGCCTAAAATTATATTAATTCTGTCAAAAACTCTGAATTTGGATGGGATCTGACCCCTCGGACTCACCCCTAAATACGTATTTGGTTGTTTTAGTTATTTACTTGCAAATTCGGACATGGGAGATTTTTCTTTTACTCCATATAGTGAAGATAATGCTCCATATACAGTGACGCTGACAATATTGCTTTCATTTTTGCAAAAAATACACCTTTTATACTTTTATTATCAAACTGAACTTTCAAGAAAGTAATTAATAACACATATCAGTTAAGATGTTTCTAATTACAGAGCACAAGCCTACTTTTGACATCTCTCTCAAAATCCTATAGAGATCAAATGACAGGTTTCCAAGGCAACGGTTTGTTTAAAGCCAATATGGCGGCCTCCACAATTCTCATTAGCATACGACTTTAATAGCGTATTAGCATAACATTTTCGTACAGCGCCACATTTTCACCTGGTGGAGAAAATTGGAACTAGTTTTTATCCCAGGATAAATCGTTTCCGCATTTCCTCATTAGCAAATCACCAAGTATCAATGTCGTACGTTCATTACCACCCGCTCTGGGCCACTGTGAGTAAGGTTACTTTAATTGTAACCGCTTTGTACATTATACCAGAGCTGAAACCGTGTCATTTTTCGTGACTCAGTGACCCGTACATAGTAGACCCGATTCACCCGGTGACTCGCTATGAAACTTGATCCGGTTACCCGTTTCAGCTCTGCATTAAACACTTCGAATCTTTACGTTAACTTACTGACAATGTCTATAACATTAAAGAGCACTAAAGTTATTGACCAATTTATGTATTAGGATGCGGTAATATAATTTGATGTTTCATTTTAACAAATTGTGGCTTTCGTCACCCATAACTAATAATATGTTTTTCTCCTTTCTTACAGATTTACAAGCACCATCCTCACAGTAGAGTTTGTAACAAGGAGTTCCCTTCGTCCAGCAAGATGAGTTTCATGAGTTCAATGGCTAATAATAATACTACAAGTAATCTACCTGCGAAGGAGACAGCCAAAATACTTGACATGTACCGCCACACCCAGTCCAATGCTGTTGTGTATATTGTCGTGGTTTTGCTTTTATATGCTACGGCCTTAGTTGTGATTATGGTGAAATACCTGAAGAGAGAGCGCGATGAGTCTCGTTTAACTTACTTCGATTCAGATTTCTTCCGAAAGGATCAATTCAGAAGACCGAAAAAGGATGGCAAGAATGGATCTAGTGCTCCGCTTGTGAATGGTCCTAACTCCATCGCCGGAACCAGCCGATCTCCAGAACCATGTCAGGTAGTTGTTACAATTGGCGCGCGACCAGATTCAACTGGTAAACTGTCTTCGGAAATGGTTACACATGTGTAATTCTAAGAACTAGTGTTGTACATTTTGTTGTAGATTACCTGCGAACATGTAAGACTGGACTGCAGATTATGATGGATTTCATCGTTGAGTGCAAATGGCCTATTTTCTTAATTCAAAAATAATATACATTAGAAATTGAAAAGTTTACAGACATTTCTTCATGAAGACCGCAATACTAGGCCTATACCTTTGTTGCGAACTTTAGAATACAAATCGAATATCAAAATACATTTGAAACTCAAATCTACATTTTATAACCAAACAATGTTAATTATTCTTCTAGTGAGTGAAAGAATTTCTATGACAAGTGTAGTTCACATGCATGTGTTCATAATTAATTGTAACGTATCATAGATTTCTCTTCCTAAGGACAAAAATATTAACCAAGGTTTTGTACAATGTGAACTGCCATAATTGATTGACTATTGTCAGTGAGATTTTAGAATATCAAAATGGACTCTAATGGTAATAATATTTAGAAGAAATGCCCCTAAAAGTTACCTGTTAAAGAATTAAATGTTATAAAGCAGATTACAAGTACTTTAATAGAAAATGTATGTTGTGACATTTATTGTGTGCACTCTAATTGACAGCATCAAAATCATTTTTAGAATACTTGCGAGCTGTCCTTTCGTATAACTTCTTACACTTTATGTATGGATACTATTTTTCTCCCATTTAAACATGAAATTAATTTCCATATGTGTAATCCTAGAATCACTATTCCGAAGGAATGTTGGGCTTCTGGTTCAGGTAATTAGGTAACTGTTATTCACATTGTAATGATAACTGTTATTCACATTGAATGTCCAAACAACATGGTAGGTGGCGAGAGACATATTGTAGTTATAACGAATGAAGCACAAGGATATAAATCAATCACAAGCACATATTTGTGGCTATGAGTCAAACGTCTTCTACTTCCAAAATATCGAAACATAAAGTTCCTGTTAATAGTTGCATAACGGCTAAATGTCTCGGTTAGAATGCATTTCCTCGAAAAATTGCAAGAGACAATAGTTGTAGAAAATCAATAGTGATTTCGTGTGGGCAGGCCAAACTCCATGTCCGTGACTCCATGGAGCCCAACCTTAGTTTTCAAAATGAAAAGTCCCATTTTTCATTGCAGGTTCTGAATCCGTAGGGAAAAGAGGTCAGAATATGTCCTGCTCAAGACCGTAGGATATGAACCAAAGATTTAAAGATGGATTCATGGTGAAAAGTTCTGGAACTCCACGAAGTCTATGAAAACTTACTGGGAAAAAATTCTTAGGGCATCAAAGGTTTCGGCAGTACTGGAAATGGGGAGAACGCAGAGGATCACCGTTTTACCCGTAAACTTAAGTGTGTGCCATGGGGATCCAGAACTCCGAGAGTGAATACAGCAAACAAGCACTGTTTATACTTCCGAAGGGAGGCTAAAGGATCCTTTGTCACCTCTTGTTAAAATTCTTTGAAAGCTTAAAACTCCCAAAAATATTGTAAACCTGTTACTCTACCACACGAATCAGACGAGTAGGTGTCAGTGCCCGTTCAACAATCATTAGCCATCATTGGAGGGCAATTTCAGTCCCACTGACACGTTCGTACAGAAAGATCAAAGAACTCCAACTCTGCATCGTTCTCGCCAAAAATATGCGAAGCACTCCCTCGCCCCATCCCCCAAACATACATTTCTGCAAGGAAAGAAATATTTCCTTTATGCTTCGTGGAACGAATGCCGAACAAATCGAAAATTAAAAAGATATTTACATTTGGATTAGTAAGTCAGAGCAAAAATGAAGTTAGTACTTTCACTCTTTATAAAGGACGAACAAAACATGGAAATTGGAAGTGAGTACAGCTAAAAGGATATGTGGCGCATGTTGGAGAAAAAAACCTCAATACTCCAATAGAATTATTGATTGTATTTGAAAATGTACATTTGAGCCCAATAGGACCACGTTAGTGCACATGAATTCAGTACTTAATCGCTAAGAATGTCCTCAGAATTTCTTTGACAGTAGGTTTCATAGAAATTCTTTGTGCAACTGTAGACATTCCAGGGTTTTGCAACGTTTAATACATTTTGAACTCTCCGTGACTTCTGGCCCATATCCCGTATGCTCCTACAGCACTATTAGTGCATATTGTACAGTATTTTCCCCGTAATGCGGATATCTGCAATGGTCACTAATAACTTTAATTTAAGACAACAGACTTGGATCATGTGGTGCTCCAAAGCGACACGGACCCAATATGCGCTATCTCCTTTGATACTCTAAGAATTTCTTCGACAGGAAATTTTCATAGATATCCATTCTTCGATCGCCGAGTTCCGGGATTTCTCACCACGAATCCGCTTTTACACCTTATGGGGCACATAATCCATTTCTTATAATTTTGAGCAGGACATATTCTGACGAGTATTTGTCATGGATTCAGAATCTAGTATGAAAACTGATTGTTTGCATTTGGAAATTCAAAGTTAGTCCCATGGGATCCACACAGGGCCCCCGACATAAGGTTTGGCTCGCATGTCTGGTAGCTTTGTTGATCTTTTGATACTTATGTCTTTTTCAATGTTTTCAGAAATACTCGTTCTAACGATATATTTAGCCGTCTCGGAACTTTTGGCACGCACTCTATTTATAGCTTTGGTCTCCTAACAACTAATTTTCGCAGTTACCGTAGTGTGTTGAGGAATTAAATAATTTTCCTTCAAATAATGTTATAATTTGTCAAATATATAGACAACAGCATTGATTTATGGGATATTTAGAAACATTGCTGAAAACAGTGAACTAACCCCAGTGTTCGATTTGTAGCGGGGGATGGTTGGGATTTCCCCCTCACTGCAAACATCTTCCCTGGCTCTGTTTTTGAAATATATCCAAGGCTGAGATAGGAACGGATATAAAATACGGTATACTACGTTCTAAGAAAAAATTCGCCCTTTCTGGAAATTATACAAATCGGACACTGACTAACCCACATGAAATCAAAACATGAGATAAGGGAAACTGATGAGTACCAGAGCGCTCTGTCCCAATCGTCGCACTAGCAAAAAGTTATTAGAATATATCCTCTATCTGTCCCAGATATTGGGCTAATACAGGGTTAGTAAGAAGGCCTCCATCTAGATACCTTGGATTATCCCAATCTTAGGTTCAAATAGAGGGTCTTGTTTTGTCATACGTCGGTTCTCACCGATATCAAATGTTTTGCTGCGTTGTGGGTTACTCCACTGTTACAGTGAAGTATTTATTTGGCAATCATATATGTAAGGTGATTACCAGTATATACGAAAAGAGTTACCGTCGATTACAAGAAGATGCATAGTTTTTTACAAGAGCAACTCTAAACTAGTAATCTTATCCAATAACAACATAATGTACAAGTATTCGTTTCGCAAGATATGAAGATCCACTTTGAAATCAAGTACGCTGGAAATGTAAACATATTATTTCAAATTTGTCTATATGAGCTACAAAATAATGTCCTATTGCTTGAGCTTAATGTACAAGATTAAATGTACATAGAACAATATTGTTGCAAATATTCAGGTTTATTTTCCCACTAAAATTATTTGTTTGCAATTGTAACAAAAACCATCGGCAAATAGTGTTCTAAAATTATATATTACATTCATATCAAAGACACTTTAAAGTATTTAAAAGGATGGGTTCAACAGTGATCCAACCCACTTTTTAGAGAAATTGAAAAGAAGCCCCAAGTTTTAGGGCTATTTTCAAACAAAAAATAACTAGAAAAGAGGTCTATTCTGGTTTGACACCAGCTCTGAAGATCTGGAGCTTCCTAATCTTGTCGGTTCATTTTCTCAGTTTTCTCTGGCAAGTGGATTGAACCGTCGTTGTTCTCACCCTTTCGTTTTAGCTACTCTTAAAAATGTAAAACACAATACCAACAAAATGATTAACTCTTTCAACTAAGTCTAATGAGAAAGTAGATCAAGTTTTTTTTACGTTCCACATTTTGATTTCTGAACACCTTAAAAATTATTTGTTACCACAAATTTTAATATTTGGTACAGAAATCTAAATTATAAAAGTGAAAAATTAATGAAAATATATCATCCAGTACAAAAAGTCAATGTTATATATTGAACGAGATAATGGACGAGGAATAGACACCTTACTCCTGCTTAGGACAGTCATCTTACCTACTATTTCTGAAAGGTTTTTTCTGCTATAGTCAGATGAATGTCGGTATAGCACCGTATATATTTCTCTGTTGTACTCCATTCCTTCATGGAGAATATGAAAATCAAATTTGGGACGAATCCTGGAAAAACTCAATCAGGATGGTCGGCCGCTGATTACCTTCCGAATTATACGTCAAAGCTCTACCACTGAGCTACTGCTGCTTGGTCTAACAATTTCCAATCAGTTAGTTAGTCACATGTTGTCTTGCATGTAAAGTTATTGAACTTTGTAAAATCGTGCCTCTTCGTGGTTATTAAAGTTTGTTCTTTGCGTAACATAATAGTAACACAACATCTCAACCCATCTCTTGAAAATGTCGCGGAAATAATTAAAAATTTACAAGAAAAACAGTACAGTACTGACAAGGGAAAAGCTTGAGCTAGAGAAACTATGGTATTATTGGAAAGAGCAGTTACTAATTAGTGAATCGCAAAATATTACTTATCCAGTTTAAAGATCTAACGAGAAAACTTAGTTCAAACCATACAGTGGGATTATTGAAAATGCACGTACGAAAATTGAGCATAAGTGTGGAAAGGTTTCACTGTCGACAGTCATCAAATTATCTATTTGATAATTCGGTATACTCGTGAGAAAAGTGATACCTAAGGTGGAATACTGAATGTTACCAGGAAGTGGTCGGCTAAGAAAGATTTTCTGCACTAGGAGCATCTAATGTGAGACCTTTCATCACAATACCAGCAAAGAACGATTCAGTTTTTCTGCACTAGGAGCATCTAATGTGAGTCCTTTCATGACAGTACCAGCGAAGAACGATTCCGAGTAGTAGCATGAATGTGCTTGGTTTTGAAAACGGCGAGTACCGTACTTCATTATTTGTTATTTCCGCTTTGATCCAAGCATATTGCCATAAACCAATATGACGCGCTGAGCAGAATGGGTGAATGGGCAATAGTTTGAACGCCCCATTTCGAAGCGAGATGAATATGTCTGGACGAAGCTTCCTGCCTCTGTGAACAAGAGGTTGCATTTGTCGAAAACCAATGACATCGATAAAGATGAAATTTAATTAAATGGGCGGTAACCATTGAATGGTTTACAATTTCGCTTGTAATGCGCAGGAATGTTTTCTACATGTAGCGTTCTTCTGTCTTCCATTGATTCAGGGATATTTACGTGGTCAGTTAAAGGAATCCACATGTCGACAAACTCTGCGTCAAGAGATGTGTTAGAGAAAACTTTAGCAATGACTATTTTTCAAACAACTTTCGTCGTTTTGCCACTTTCGGTTGCATTAAGAATATTTGGCAATTGGATGAATTAAAGTGTTCGTGGTCCATTTTTTTTTCAGATGTTTCATATAGTGAACAAAAATTTTTGGGTGGAGTATTCCATTAATCGAAACCAGTGGTAAGATAGCGCATTTACCTTGGTTCCAGTGGTGGTTCCTTTCTTAACAACTTGTTGGCATTTACCTATTTTCCATCACATCGTAGTTCAATCCAGAATGATTGACCTTGAAATTGTGATCAGGTGTGTATAGTCTGTCATTCATGATACAGTACGATTTTTTTTCATGCAAACTCTTTCGCTTCTTTTCGTTAACATTTTCGAAGATTGAGTGAAAAATATACAATATTTTACAAATGTTGATCTGATACCTTTCCTCAAATTTTGCGATCCATGTATCTGTCGCTTCAGATTTTGCGTCTGTTTTCAATTCTGCATAAGTTTAAAGCGCCCAAAGTAGGATTTTATTATTGTTTATTGAATTATTTGATTGTGTATTACAGTATATTAGTCGTATATCATGTTAGTAATTACCAAATAGTATTCTCTGTTAAGTTTGTGTTTTACTGATGAGTATATTCTTGAATGTACACAATTCGAGGTATGATGTATACAGTGTGTTTTTTCATAGTATCGCACTGATGCTCTTTGGTAATAACGCATGTTTGACGCGCCGCACTCAATTTTCCTATAGTCTTTGAACTGGGTTCGTAATACTTTGCTGTTTTACTAACGTAAGTCATAACATACTCTTGCTAATGATACCACAAATTATTGCTAGTTTCTTTCCCAACTCAAACCGTTCTCTTGTCAGTAAAATGGGTTGCTTAGTATCAAAGTTGCACAACTACACTGAATTAGGTGTTGAGGTTTATTAATCTCAAAAGCGCATGCGTAAATAGCAGTGAGTGGTGCAGTTTAGTATTAAAATCTGGACAATTGTCCCTTGGTTTGGTTGCAGTATTGGAGTCACATGCTAATAATGGACTAGTGGTGACTTAATCGAATAGACTTAATTATTAGGTGTACTATTAATACAATAGTCATTTCTTTAGTACGTATTTCCCCAAGTTTAAACTTTCTTCTTAAAAGTATTCTTCTTTCCAAAGTATTTAAATACAGCGTTCGTATTTCTGAAGCTGTTTTTTTTTTTTTTATCTTTTTTACGTATTTCCAAAATTATTTCCTCATTGTTTTCTACAATTTCTGTGGTGGGTTTCACCAACATTCGTTAAGAATTTAATGAATCGTTAATTAA
>JAGDQP010034238.1:0-20227 GCA_022664845.1 Lepisma saccharinum | reverse complement strand
TACATTGGTCGAAGAATTTCATCATTCATCGATATGACAGGCATGATCTTATAGCTATGAGTTGTTGCAGATCCGACCACTGCTCTGACGACCGATGTTCACTTTGATCGTAGCGTCCAATGTCCATGTAGTTTCCTGTCAAAGCTAGTCTGATCTGCATTGAAGACTTGCGAAGGCATTTAGTCTTTATTGATGATCAGATTTTGTGTTTGCTCGATGAAGGCATCCGCAAGTTGAGCGACGTTTGCTTCTTTCTCCTTCCAGTTCGTGCTGACTCTGTGCGTGATTGCTCTGTCCACGATGTTGTTTAGGTTTTTGAACCTGTACATCCACGATGAGGATGCTTTGAATGGAAGTGTTTTGTTCGGATCCATTTGCTTGATCAACCCCATTGCCCAGATCCGTAATGTGCGATCGTGGATGACAGCGCCATTCTCCTGTTTTCCTTGAACTGCTCCAAAACTGCCTGATTTAGAGCACGCAACGATGGCTGGTCCATCTTCTTCTCAAAGCTGTGCAGCACGTTCATACTTCTGATGTACCTGAACTGGTTCATAACAGTCGTTGCCTTTTCACGCTCATCACGTGAAAGGCCAGTCTTTGGGTTAATCGTCTAGAACTCGTAGTCCCTCTTCTTGTAATCATTCCACTCGTGTTCAGTCATGCCCCTTGGAGTGGAGAACTTCTGCTTCTTTTCCGGAGAACGGCAGTACTCGAATCCCGATGAAAGTGATGTGCAAGACTGAGAGGTCTGTGACTGCTGTGATGAGCATGGCTTATTTGTTACATCGTCTACGAAATTCATATGCTGATCCGATTCATCGCCGAATCCAAGTGTGTGTATTTCCTGAACGACCTCCATGCCACTGGTCAAAAGAGACTTGATGTGAGAGATCATCTCTCTTTCCGCCAGATTTGGTGGTCGTCCACTTGTACCGAACTCCGTGACCAGAGCTGCAACTACAACCTTCGAATCCATCTGCTGTCTGCAAAAGAAGAATAGAGCACGTTAGTATTTTCTATATCAAACAATGATCGGAAAAGAAGAGACAACGACTTGTCAAAGTTACTTTGGAAAAAGAGAGAAGAGAAGGAAGAAGAAGAGAACGAAAGACAGAGAGAAGTGGACAAAGTGAGACGAGAACAGAAAATGCGAAGTCGAGCTATGAGACAACCCAATCATTATCGTTATGGTTGCCATCGTTAGTTAGTTAAGCTTTTGTTGATCCTTTTCACTTTGTTAATTTAGTAGGTATATACACTTACGCTCAATATTACTTTTACTATCGGTTAGTTTATGACATGCAGCAATATTTCGTAAATAGAACGAGATTGCACAACAGTTAGCCATGGGGATTACAACTACATAGGTTACGTTGGGTTAGACCTAATCGATACTAGTGTATTGCTTTCACATATATTTGGCTTCTTATAAGTCTACATTATTACTGTATTAATATTTTGGAAATGGAAATTTGCTAGATTCAAACATTAGTATATCTACGTTACAAGAGAATAAGATTCAATTTAGCATTAGCACATATTCCTTGATCCAGTACTCAGGGAGTATTTATATCAAATGACGTTTTTTTTTTTAAATTGATCAAAAGATGGCTAGCATTTTAGTTATGACAGTTTTATCTTAACAAGATCATATTTTCGGAATGAAATTAACTTGTTCTTTGGTTCAAAATGCTTTTGTTGGTCAAGCTTTACTTACATTACTACAGATTTTTCACTGTATTCTAAATGTGGGGCAATGATGTTTTACAAATCTGTAAATATTGCGTTTGCTGATAGTTACTTCTGTTTATTAGGCTATGAGTTTGTTCAGCAAATGGTATAGTGTACTACTTTAGGTATGTCTTGAAACATATTAAAGTCTTGTGTAAAACTTTCATTACCTCTCTTGATTATTACATTCAGCCATCTATAAAGCCTTGAGATATGTTCTAAAAGACAAGTAAACTTCTCTTATATTATTTTCCAGTGGACCAATTATTAAACCTCAAGTTCTTTTCCAGGAAGTCTTGTATCCATATACATGCTTTGTTACTTGATAAAGCCTTGATTCTTGAATTATCATTGGACGATATCAAAGGAGTTAGTCCCGAAATATCTTCTGCTCTATTCCAGTTATTGCCTATATTCAGGTTAGCAGAAAGAGACGTCAGAGAAATGCCTAGACGTGGTATTTCCTATGGATTTCTATGTTAAATTTACAGGCCCATAACTCCCAAACCCATTGCTGACTGACGCTGGGAATCCATATGCATCTTAAGTAGGACTGGCTCATTCAGGATATGTATCGCATTAAGCCATTCCGGATCCAAAGAACCGCAGTGTTACTTGTGAGTAGGTATTGCCGTATCTGCTATTAAAATCCCATGGAAATATGACAATGTAATCCTACGGACTCGGTTTGAGTAAAACTCTTTATTATACATAGCTAGGTATGAAGGACCTCTTTTTTTCGTAAAATCTTTAATTACGTGAGATGGAAATTTTGAAAGTTGCTTTTAATATTTATAAATATTTATTGTGTAATTATGAAGCACCAAAATATCCATGCAACGAATATCGAGAAGCTATGCTACTTGACTCATGTCGGGATCACAGTGCCGTTACCGCCCATTAAATTCATTTTATCATTAACTAGGTTCTTGAATACCCTTTGTTACATCCAAATAAGGTGCTTTTCTGAAATGATTTTGCACATTCCTTCTCGAGAACTTTGTTTGCTCAATAACTAGTGAGCAACTTACATATTTGCACGAACCGAATATGAACACGAACATGTTTTAGTCTCTTTCCTCCCGCCATTAGTACATTCAATTTTTTAAGAAAACTCCTATTCTTATCTTATCTTGACAAAAAGGACATATCTCAAAATGATATTAAGAAATCACACACACACAATAATCTGACAACCTATAACCTAAAACCTACGCCAATCGCCGTAGCAATTGAGAAGTTTTAAAAATCGTACCCAATGAGGACCCCGATTCGTATAGCCAGTCCATTAGACTCAAGGAGTGGAATATTAAACCATCAATAAATTTCATGAGAGCTGCAATAAAAGAATGCTAAATCTCTCATTCCCTAATTAGACTTTTAAATGTTCGAAACCATAAATAGATAATACAGCACATAGTTGTTCACAAGCATTAACGCATATAAGAATTGATTAAATATCTTTTTACCAAATTTTAACAAAATAAGGAATTATAAGTACGAATTATTTTCATAAATTTAACATTACGCAAGATCCATTCACATAAAAAGGACGGATACGATTACTTCAAGGGCACGTAAAAAATTACATATCCTTGTGGCATAAACAAGAAAAATGAACTCTAATTTACTAACAAACCAGATGGTCAGTAGGAGTTACATACGGGATTATCTTCAACCAATTTTAATTTTCTCTTACTATTTTTCAATAGAAATTCCTCGTTTCGATGTGTCAGGAGCTACTCCAGTTTAAATGAAGAGCTAATTGCAAATCAAAATTCTGAAAAAAATGGGATGAGTTAATATTCAATTATCGAAAAGAAGTTTCTTCATTAGAAATGCAGTAAAGGAAATGTATTAAGATCAAATTTAAACTCGCGAAAACTAACTTCAAAAAAGTAAAAAAGAAGTCAGAAAGAAAGAGAACTATAAAAAGAAAAGTACTTACGCTAGCAGATAAATGTAAAATAGGCGGTTATCAAACGAGCAGTAACTAACCCCAAGAATATTTATCCTATTGGGTAAGCTTCACCGAGTTAGAAGAGATATTAGGTTCAAATCTCAGAGGAAGAATGTTTAAGCGAAATGAAAAACTGAATTCGGATCGTTACTCTTTTGTCATCAAACCGAGATTCTTGTATCCAATGCATTTCAAAGAGGAAATTCTATATAAAAAGGAAAAATACTTCGTTCCAAATTCAACCGCGGATTAAAAAGAATCCAAATTATACAGAAGAAACAATAGGCTCATTAGATCATGCATTACGTCAGGTAATTGTACCAAGCAACTGTGGCTAAAATCAGCCGGTTTTCAACACCGCCACACAGTTGCAGGCCGGATATCGTAGATATGCAAGAATTTAACACTAGCTGTAACTCTCATTATGGTTTCCAAAATTCAGACATAGTAACTTTTTGTCCAATAGTAGAAGTACGATGAGCAGTATTTTGTCTGGATATTGTGACACGATTTCAAAGTCCTTGATACTTCTTCAAATACTAAATTGCATATTTCTGAACCATTGAAAATATAAACAACTTCTAGCGGTGTGCAGAACTTTCGGCATTTCCGAACCAATCACCACTCATGTGACCATTGTTACCAAACACTCAGGTCCCAAATATCTTGTAAAGACCAGCAATTGGTACCGGAATAAAGCAAACGCAATAAAGGAGTATAGAATAGACTCAGACCCCGCCACTAAGTTCTTTACTTAAATACAGCCATGGAAAACTTTTAGCAGATTAAGCCACAAGGCATTTGAAATCTATAAGCAGCACTTCAATGAAAACAGTTTATTATGTACAATTTCCACACATGAATTATCAATGGTTTGCAACCAGTGCACACACTCATTTAACAACTTACCATACAAAGTAATTATTACACATACACTAGAAAATACTACCACTTTACTGGTTGCATCCTCACCTCTTTTCATTACAATGAACGGGCATTTACTTTTTGTCTTTCCTCATTACTTTCCACTTCCGAGTGAATCTTTAATTCTGAGAAAGTGAGCACAGGCTATTGCCCAATGTGTTCAACGTTTTGTTTTGGAAACTATCCTTAGTTCTACTCTGAATAAACATTGACCAAAAATATCACTTACTGCATGCTTATTATATTTCGCGTACAGAATTTCACAACTTAACGTAACCGATATACAAACATGCATGCGTCCTAGAGGGAAATTTTACTGTAAAAGAAATACGGCCTAACTGGTTAAACCGCCTTTTTCAGGTTATGTCTCAGAGTAATGTCTAAAGTGATTTCATTTGAATATTATTCATTACTCTATTGATCACTTACTCTCAAAGCAGTAATTTCAAAACTGATTAAGATGTGCCTTTTAGCAGAAATGATTTCACAGCATCAAGTGGAAACTCAAGACCACGTGAAAATCAATTGACTTAAAATAGACAAAATCAGTTATCGCTACTTTGAGGAATCCAGAAAGCGAAGTTGTTAAGGAAACTGGTAATACAACAAAATTAATTAATTGAAACATACAATTCATTAAAACAAACTATAAGCACGCTACAGGAGCACGAAATGGTGGACAGTAGAAATGGAACAAGTCCGTCGGTCAATTCAATATTCTTTCACGGAACGATTCCTACTTCCTTCTACCATTTGTCCACATCACTACCCTTGACGCACTATAGTAACTCAAAAATAATTGCCCACTTATGAGGATGTCTAGAATAATATTCGAGATACCTTGTATTCATTAAGATTCTAGCAAACGACAGAGATAAATATTTTTAGTTGTACCTCCGAACTTACCGAAATCAAACTGAAGCCACGAGACTTGTACATTACAAAGGTGCCTACTTAGGTGGCAGCACTAGTACTCAACTAGCGCGAAAGCAAATAAAGACTAATTACGCCCAAAGTGCGCTCGAATAATTTAAACAGGAAAATTCGTACCATAAATAGGCCCACGTCCCCAATAGAAATAATATCGTAATTTTCCAGTTTAATTTACATGCTTAATAAAGAAACAAAACTAACAGTAGTGCATTCACAAATAATATTCACGGATAACAGAAACTTACAAATACTTGATATACACAATATATTCCATACAATTCGTAGAAACATGACTATCCATTTGCCACTCTTCATTATTAAATACTCCATACATGTAGAAACAATCATAAGCACATCTCTAGGATCAAGAGAAAATACAAACAACTACCAGAGCATACAACTAAAACATGGTGATACACAGAAACATTAAACATCTAATCACTGCATCTAAATATGTTTTTCCTTATAAAGTCCAAGTTATTCTTAAACAATTGCACAAATATAACAATAATCAAAATGAAAGCATGAATAATTTAAATTCAATCAATATTTACAGTGACTTAAGGTCCAAAATCATTACTTGTTTCATTACTTTCAGAATTTACATGATTTCTCAAATTTACATTCATATTTTCACAAATCAAATTCTGACTATTTAGATTCTTTTCACATATTATATTTTCATTACAATTTGGAGCCTTAAGGGCACTAAAATAACTATAGGCATTAGCAACCCCAACAACCTGATCAGGAGAAGCATCTTGAATTGGGACATATATTTTATATATTGTATATGACGTTTAAAGATAATATTCTCATTATTTACAGACTGCAACCATACGATATTCTGAGTTGGGTAGCTTAAAATCTTCAATGCCTCAATAAAGATTTCATTGAGACTTGGCGATTGTATTTTTTTTTTCAAGGATGCCTTTTGAAACTTCCTCACAAGGACCAGTTCTCCAACCGGAATTTTATCAGGCAATTGTGGTTAATTGTACAATATTTCTCTCCAATTCCATACCTTATCTATGTTTTCGGCCGAGATTTTGAAAACATTGGAATCATTTTTAGGCAATATCTAAATTACACAACCACCTGTTGTCTAACTGATTATAAACTTCCACCTCATATACAACTCAGAAGGATTGTCCCCAGTAGTTTCTGAAAAATTACAATTTATCGAATAGGCCACATGGTTTGGCTATGCTCGTTTGTGGATTTCTTGGGGACATGGTAACATCCTGAATATACAATTAATATAAGAAATGTTTGAAGTAATCACTACAAAACAAAACAACTCCATCGTGCTCTACCTTAATAACAAATCAGAACTGAAATTATATCTTCATTAACTTGTCACAGTTGGCCTTTGATGTCACGTTTCTAAGAGATTCTATGAAAACAAATCTGTTTGTCGAATCGACAACGACAGGAGTGTATTCGAACGAATTACTAGAAGGCCAACGACCTATCCTATCAATGCAGAATGTATGGTTTGGCCTCAGCACTCTTTTACTAAAGCACGTTTTCATTTTCCTCTTTCGTAGTCTTTACAACGCTGTCATACGTAATACTGACGAATAAATTATTTTTTTAGCTGGAAACATTCCAGGCCAAGTAAATCTAGATGCCATCTTAGCAGCTGTTCTTCGATAACACCATGAGCCCCTCCTAAAAGTTTCTTAGTGAAAAATCAATAACATAATTAATTAAAGCTGTAGGTACAACTGCTCTGAGGTCCTTATTTTTGCTTCATTTGGTCTCCTGTAAAAAAAAACATATTTTTATTAACCTGCTACCTGATCTCCTTTCTTTATCCTCTCCATAATATTCTGAAGGTCTGCATCTGCCCATTGCGTCTCAGATGGTTTATTCAGTAGAGGTTGCTGCTAGAAATTTTTATACAGATAAATTAGTTGGTTTACCTTCAAATTAATTTTTACTTGACTGGGATCTGAAGCAAAAAATTCCATGTGATTGGAAGCTCTACTTAAGAAGTCTGTTACGCAGTTCTCAGTATTTTAATAAATGGTTCGTTCATTCTGGATACCTTCAGAATGACGAATTCAACAGAAGTCTGTTTCAGTTCATCAAAGGGTTGTTGTTCTATAGCTGTCCATTTGAAACCCCTTTTCCTGACCTAAAATCATGCAAAGGATACATTAAATCTGAGAACTCAGGTAAATGTTTTCTGTAATATTGAATCAAGCCGCTAATGCGAACTAATCCCCGTTTATTCTTTGGGCGAGCTAATGGCAAAATAGTTTCAACTCTATCCTGATCCATGTACCTATTACCATTCTCAAAAATATAGCCGACGAACTTTTTTTGGTTGAAACCGTGTTAGCTTTCGTTTCGAAACTGAGTCCCCAGTCTTTCAGACGGTTAAGTTCGTACTTTTTGAAGCAATAGTTTATGCGACTCGATGTCAGAAAAATGCAACATTATTTAATCGAAATATATTTCGATGTTTTCTTCAACCATATCACGAAATATGTTATTCATTCACTATAGAATCTTTTCCTAAATTAGCAATTAAAGCTTCAATATTTGGAGCAAGAAACTGATTGCCTATTACTCTTTGATTAATTTTATTGTATGCAACAAGACGTTTTGTTTATCTGGATCTGTCACCAAAAAGCTGGTGATGTTTACGGATCAACCGGAACCGTAACTCCTTGTTTAATCAAATCGTCAACACACATGTCCAATTCCTTCTGTTTTTCTTGAGTCATTTGGTATGGTTGTTGCTTTACAGCATTCAGATCATCTAATTCTATAGTATCTTTAAAATTCCTAACTTGACCTAGCTTTTTACAAATGACCGTATCATAATGCGCAAAAACATCATTGGCATATTAATACAAAGTAGAAACATAATTCAAGAAATTTTCAGAAACTATAGTACCTTTTCTATTATCATCTTTCAGTGTGGCTGTCATGACACGTCTCCCATCCGATACATTTTCCTGATGTTTACCTTTATCCATACTGCGCGTTGAATTATCATGTGCTCCCGAATTCTTTCCATATCGAAATCTGCGGCGCTGATTTTGTTCCTCCTCACGCCACCAGGAGCACACCTCCCGATTGGCCTGTGGGAAGCTGGCCAGTAGAGGGTTTCCTTAAATTAGAGGGTTCACCACAACGTAACGTAGTACTAGTGGGACGGATATGCAAATAAAAGCTTGTCTGAATATTGGGTCTCCTTAAAGTGAACACACTTTTATGGGTTTCAACAACACTACCTTTCGGATAAATAAATGAATTGCCTACCAACAAATCGAACGAATCATCGTCCAGCACTCTAAACAAGGCAGAGAATATTTTATTTCCAATGTCAAAGGAAATTGCAGTTTCTTAAGAAATCTCTACGGTACGATTTCCCAATGCAATAGCTTTCTTATTGCATGGCAAAAATACAAATTGCATTTTGTTTTTATTCTCGTAAAAGAATTTGGCGCTAACGAAACAAGTCTCTGAAGCTGTATCTATTACGCAAGAAATTATTTTACTAAATACATTTGCTTCAATATATACTATGTGGGTAGAATTTAAATCTGCAACCTTAATTTTCACATCTCTGGACTGCACAAATTTTATCTGCTGTGTCTGTACCGTACAGCTTTTTATTAGATGGAACCGACAACCGCACCTGTAGCAAAATCGCGCACGTTTATCACGTGGTTGTGAACTATTTTCAGTCACTGATATCTTGTTCTTGCATTGAATCATTACATAGTCAATGATATTAGGAACCATTACTGAATTCAACTGATAGCGCCTATAATCCTCTTGATACTTATTCATAGCATCATAAGTGATCGTTGCAGCAATTAATTGCACTATAGTCTGGGGTGGGTCTCTTGCCAAACATTTCTTGTGAACCTGCGGAGTTACCATACTTGACAACAACGTGCACAACACTGTTCCTTCGAAGTGCGTTGCCAGAACATTAAGAACGCTAAGTTTATCCCCTATGAGAGCCGCGAATGTTTCACCTCCTTTCATCGCTCGATAGAAGTATTAGCTCATGCACAGACTTCGGGCAAATATTTAAACAAATTGCATCAATATGTGGTTATAAATGTTTTCCCAGTCAATACATGTTCAATACTTTATTGAACTCTCCCACGGTACGAGACAGCAGAAATGATGATAACTTCAACTGGAATGTTTTTTCTGTTAATCAGTTCATCCAGTTTTACTAGAGAAATGAACACAAGTTCACTATTATTGCCATCCACCATTTGTATTTGTGAAATTTGGGCAGTTGAATCCGCATATGACTGTCCGAAATTTGAGGCTGAAAATCACATCGAATCATAGGTCTAGCCATGGTATTGTTCGTGCTTCCACCCTGCCTAAGACTTGAACCCAGCACATTTTCCACGAAATTACAATGTATGCCTTTATCATCATGACGCAAAAAGGACCAGTAGTCATAACCATTCACAGTTGACAAAGTGTTTGAAATTCCAAAATGACTGAGCGAAGCTTCTGCTCGCGATGTATGTACACTTCCGGTAGTATCACTGAAGCCAATCAGGCTACCAGCACTGCCAGACATTGTATTGAATCATATTCTGCCTGTCATGTGCGCATACTTCCGGTAGTACTCCTGAAGTCTGCTTGTGGCCTATACGCACTGCCAGATATGAAACATATGTAAACACAATATTTTCAAAATATTTTGTCACTCCAACAAGTACTATGTTTCCACCTTGCAAGATTATACAATTCATAACACTAACCACGTGCATGATCCTACTTATATTTGTACTGCATTTCAAGCTATCAATCGCTTACTGCTTTATTTACTTATATCTTGCTTTACTGCACAGTTTGACATCATCTTTTGCATGAGGTGAAAACAGAGTTGGACAATAAAATTATATACCCGTTTTTTTTTTTCTTGAGTACAAAGGTAAATTTTATTTTCAATACCACAACGTATAGTTTGCAAATCGCTTTTACTTTCATGTGCAAAATATCTGCTTTCCAAGCATGAGCTTATTCTTTCCCAGTTTTGTATAGAATGTGATCTGATTTTGAGTTTGTTTATAGTTTGATTTCGGTAAGTTTCATTTTAATGTACTGTTGTGGAGATCTTTCCCCTTTTGCATGTCCATCACCACTCATGTGACCATTGTTACCAAAATCCCAGGTTCCAAATATCTTGTAAAGACAAGCAATTGGTACCGGAATGTAGCAAGCGCAATAAATGAGTATAGAGTGGACTCAGCATCCGTTAGTATAAACTAGCATAAATTTCAATCTTTACTATTTATAAGTTCTTTACTTAAATATCCATGGAAAACTTTTAGCAGATTAAGCCACAAGGCATTTGAAATCTATAAGCAGCACTTCAATGAAAACAGTTTATTATGTACAATTTCCACACATGAATTATCAATGGTCTGCAACCAGTGCACACACTCATTTAACAACTTACCGTACAAAGTAATTATTACACATACACTAGAAAATATTACCACTTTACTGGTTGTTACCCAGTTATATACAGTTATACGTGATCTGCATTACATTTTGTCTTAATTGCACTACTGGTCTTATTCTCTTGCCTTCATGTAGAGTTGTTGGCCTGAGTCTTAGATGCCTAAAGCCTATAATTAAAAATTCAAATTTATGTAGAGTTGAACAATTTCGTACTCGCCTGTTGCTGGATTCGAATCTGCAATCTAATAATTTTTTTGTTCGTCGTTTTAACCACTACGCTACGGCGTCATCCTTACCAGATAACACGTCGAAAATGCACTTTACCACTCAGACATAAAATGTTGTTGACATAGATATTATTTCCATTACAGAATGACTTTAACCAAAAAACATGAAGATGTTTTGTACGTACCAAGGGTTATATTCCAATTTAAGGTGTTATGTAATATTTTGAATACACATGACGCTCTTAGAAACTATATAGGACAGTGCCCACTGATATCGCGCAATGTCCTCTTCAGTGATATTTTAATAAACCAAATTTAAACCTGAATGTTTTCTGATTGAAGTACAATACGTTTCATAAGTTTTTGGAATAGTATTGAATGACCAAATATCATACTATGCCAATGTCGATTGATGTTTATCCAGAACGGTCAATCATGATCGATATTTGCGTTATTGGCGCTGTATTGGCCCGAAAACGGCCCGATATCCTTGTGCTGCTGGGCATGTTTTTCGTTATGCTTACTATTCATCTCCTATTTTCTTCATTAATTTTGTCTTTTCCTCCTAGGTACATTCCTAACAAACGCTGCCACCTTCTTCCTTGTCCGCTTCCTTACATTCTTATCTTCAATTTCCATCAGGTCTTCTATCTCTTAGACCATCTCTTCCACATCCACCTGCTCCTTTCCCACTTTGAACTTGCATCCTAAGCTAATAATTCTTCTTCTTTCTTTAACTCACAAGGGCATCTTCAACACGTGACAATCGAGTCCAGGAATCAGACCAGGCTCAAATGAAAGTACATCACAGAAAACGGAAGTGTGCCAAATCTGAATCCCGAATTTTAAGTCGTTCTAGAGATATGAGGTCACAACGGTACTTAACGAACATATAGCCCATTATAGGTAAAGGTATCAATCTCCTTTGCGATACGCATGCGCCGTGAAAAACGCATGGGGATGTGAAGGTAGTGCACAACATATTCGCTACCTATGGCACGAAGTGGTAACATAGTCAGTCCCACAAACGACCGCCTTCATCTCCCAAGTTGCCCAGGAATACCAAGGTACCTACTCGGGTATTCAATTTTATACAAGCCTGAGTGCGATTCAGAGCGCCAGGCATGAGAACACTGAAGAAAAGTCTCTAGCGTCCTGGCCGAGACTATAACTCGGGCCGCCCGATTCATAGACGGAGCCGTTATCACTTGAGCCACAGCAACTCTATAGCCTATTATATACATGATAATTTAGTTCTTAAAAGCACATCAATCGAAAAGTGTTTCACATAGGGCTTTCGAAGAAATGTCAGTTAGAAGAAATGTATGTACAAAGAATTGATTTTTGATATTTGGGTAACCCGCAACGTCCACGAATTATCTCTACGGGGTAACCAACTTTAAAAAATTGAATTAATTATTTTAACGTAATCCGAAGCATCACTGAAAACTGAACAAGTGCGAGGAAACCTTTAGTGTTAATTCTGGTTTGTTCGGAGTACGCTACTATTTCCAACATATCAATGCAACACATGCTCTATTTCAATGCTATGCATGTAATGGTTGTGTTTGTTTTTGACGATATACGAAGTTGCTGGCTTTACTGACTCCAGTAAAATGAAATACCGTAACTGCCAAAGCGTAAGGAGTAACAAAAATATTTCCTCTAATATTTGTTCAGTTTTCGGTGAAAATTCAGATTACGGGGAACATAAGTCCCTTTCCATTCATTCATTGATTTTCTTGTACAGAACACTAGCATATACCATAGTATATTGAAAGTGTACGGTGTTACAGTAATGAACAGTAACCTCGTGAATATTGGTGGTGTTGTAAATGGAGTAAATATTATAAGGCATCTAGATGAATCAATTTAAGAAATGGTAATAATATTTTTAAAGATCATTATGAAAATGTTAATGATAGTTTTAGACCTGCAATGAACAGTATTGAGCAAATCAAGTTATAATTAATTGATTAAGTGAATCTTAATGAGAATTCTGAGAACAAGTCATGAAGTGACTAATCAGACAATGCAGATATCTTATTTTTCTTAGAAGACAAGTGTATGTTTAATGTTGTCATGTTCAAGTTCAAGTGTTGTGTACTGTATAGTGTACATCCGATTTTTTTTGTTCTTCATTATTATTGTTTATCGAAGTATTCAATATTAATATTTTCTGTTGGATACTGGAGCGATCGATTCGCTAGTAAAGAACTATGTATTTAATATTTTTTGCAAAAATCACCAATATATAAACCTCATGAGTCAAGGAGATGATTCTAACGGAGTACGATGTGTTGGATGAAAATATGATGACGATCAAGCGAAGTTTAAACAAGAAAAAAAAAGTGCCTTGTTAAAAAAAATCTTTGTTTATTTTTTGTTCATTTCGACTGGGGGCATATATGTTACGGTAACCTTTGACTTGGTTGCTGTTAAATTATGATATATTTATGTACGGGGGGATATATAAAAGGCAGCCTAACAATCCTCATTATATGAAATTAAAGCAAAACAAAATTATCTAATAGATTAGCATGCTATGACTTGGGGTAGTACCGAAATGGCATCCCGGAAGGAAATGAAAATCATATGTTTTGGATTACCTTATGTATAAATATTGTGTTCATCTCATTTTAACGGGTTTTACTAAAGCAAATACATCTAGGAAATTAAGAATTGGTACTGTTTTAGGTATTTTGATTATATTAACTATGAGATGTACATTTCAAACCGGAACATTACGTAAGCTACGAGATGGCAAGATAAAAATATTGTATACGATCAAATTAAACTACGTAATGTATATAATTAAATCATGTAATGCCTAATATAAAACCTGTACACAAGAATAATCCACAGCGGATGCAGAGTTGAGAAATTGTCATTCGATAAATACGATAATCTCCTTAGAATCAATTTCTCTCTTTTCGCTACAGTCATTTGTTTTGCGTTTGGTCGAAATTTATGTATAATGATGCTAGGGAGAGGTCAATCGAAAATGCTGTGAATATCATATCTAGGAACCGTAAATACAAATTAAGATCATGAATGGAAATTAATATAAAATTGCAATTATATATTTTTTGTATATAATCAAGATGAAGCAGAAAATGTTTTAAATAAGAATTAAATTATGATTTATGTATCCGAGGTTATAGGACCGAGATATTAATTACACAAATCTATGTAAAATATTATTACTGGCTACCTTGATACAGACTTATAAGAATTTAAACACACTCTTATTAAATTAAATTGCTTCAAGCAACAGTACTAGGTTATTATTTCGACGCTATACTTAACTTCTAGAGTAACATCTCGTTACTGTAGGCCAGGTTTGTAAAACTGGGTGTCGCCTCACCCGTTGTGCACAAGCCCGGGTTCCCCCAAGTAGGCACTTCAGTTAATGACGTCATATGGAACAAAAATTACACGCCCTAATCTTCGGAGTAAGAGTTTCATGCGAATTTGAGTAGCCGGATAGTAAATACTAAATAGTGGCATACATATCGTCTGTTACTGAATTAGATATCGTCTTTTACAACGGAATATGAAGGTTGATATAATAGTCCCCTAATTTTTACGAATTATCAAAACGCAAAAAATCCTATTTTATTAATATAAGAGGGTCAATACCTCGATAGGACAAAATATAAAAATATATTATTTTCACGTTATCCACTCATATAAGAAAAATAAACCATAGAAATATCAACTTTGATATTTAAGTTTGAACGGAGGTACGAATTTGAAAAATGGAGATGGAATGTAGTCGTACTTGTTTTGGTAAATATATTAGCACCAAATTACCAAAGAAATATGTGAATACGTAAAAGAATGTAATTGACGTATGGCATGAGTCCTATCAGACCCGTTTTACGTATTCATATATTTCTTTGACACTCTGGTGGTAATATATTCACCAAAACACGCACGAGCATTATTCATCAACGTTTTGAAACTCCGTAACTCCGTTCAAAGTTAAAATTTATTTCGCAGTTTCTTGTTATTAAATTCCATAACACGCGAGAAAATTAGATTTTTGTCTGGTCTCCCAATACAAATATTCTGCCTGCAATATTCATACTAGCGCGCGTACGGGGATTGTTCATACCCACTTTCCAAATCTGTAACTCCGACCAAATTCAAATATCTACCATATATTCATCTTGTGAAGATAAAAGAAATAATTTTCAAATTATATCCCAACATAGATACTGAGCCTCCAATATTAATAAATTTTTGACTTTCAAAAGTTCATAAAAAATAAGGGAATTATATATCAGTTCACATTCTGTACACCTTGAAAACACTTTGATATGTGTACAAAATATTAACATTGACGTTCAGTCCCTTCGCTGTCAACAGAACCCTGAAAGCATATGTTTTCTACTCCGACAATCACATTTGGATACCATTTTGACCAGTTCGATTACGTTTTAGGCTTTTTATGCAGAGAGTAGACCTTAAAGGAAGATTTTTTTGTTGAATGTTTTAGAGTTCAAGCAACGATGCTGGAGGAGTTCAGATGGACTGACCCTATGGAAAATAATATTCTATAATACAAGAAAATGACAATATATATATATCTTATCGGTATAATTGACAAAATTAAACTGAATAAAACTTTGTAACTATGATAGTGTCTTGCTGTATATATTAAAAACATCTCAGTTAAGGTGTTGAGACTTAAAGACAAAGATGTGCTACCAAAATTTAATGCAGGCCGGGTGGCCGAGTGGTCTGTGCTGGTAGGCCATCGGTTCGAAGGTCCCGGGTTCGAGTCCCGGCAGGGGCATGGGTTTCGATTTTAACAGCTAAAGGCGAATCGTGACGGGCCGAAGTCCGAAGTTACTAGAATGGCCCATATAAATATAAAGTTTACTAATTTAAGTTTACCAAAATTTAATGACGCAAATTCTGGGTACCTTTTAAAACTTTTTCAGGTAAATAGTTTTCATAACGAACCTTTGTGTCTTTGTAGAAAAAAATATATATTTCCTGTCATAGCACTTCCATGTTATATGTACTATATCTGCTCAACGATAGTTTCTATTTTGAAAATATAACTTATACCCCCTATCCTGTTAAGCCCTTCTCTTGGTAAATTCAAAAGGTATTTTGTAACGCCCAGGACATCATTTTCTCTGATCTCAAGTGAGCATTTATTGAATTTATCATAATGTATTTTATGGAAATGTAAATACGTACTGGGCAAAAGTAGCAAATTGCTTGTAAACCTTTTGGCAAAACGAGATTCGACTAAACAGAAAGAAACTGCACTAGCCTTGATTTTCCCTTTTATCTTAATATGAACAAAAAAAGAAAAAGAAAGAATAGTGGAGCGCTATAACTTTTACTGGATTTTTGTTGTATATATATATGTATGTATGTATATGTATATATAATTTGAGTTTGGATAAACGGTCTGAATGTCAGAATACGAAGAACTAGTAATTTTCATCGGTATATTACCGGAAAAGTCCACGTCAAAAATATTTCGGAATTTCATTGAAAACACTGTTCCTAAGAACGCCACAAAATTTCATTCAGTTCAGAAATAGTCTAAACAACATGCCCGTGTTGAGACATCAAGTTAGTTTCGTAGTTTGTTTATGAGAGTTACTTTCGTAGTTTGGATAGAAAGAAAGCTCAAGAGTAACCTATACTCAGATCTTACAAGGATGCGTGTGCCGACGTCCTCCTGGTGAGACAGGAAATTTGAAGGATTAGCTGAATTGAATTGAACAGACTTTACAGTACCGACTTGTAAGCACCAAATACAAGGCCACTATCAAATGGTGCTTTTGTAAAAATGTCGCGTTTGTGCTGAGAAATATACATATCCAGTATATTCAATTACTAAGACTATTCGCCATCCTTTCTCACAGCGCCTATGTCTCTATACACAAACAAATGTTTGTATTGATTAGCAACAATAGACTGATTTCCTTTGACCTTGTGTAATTCAGACACATAGCGTGTCAGTTAATGGACTGTCTGCGTTATAACTCAAGTATTGACCAAATGATTTTGTGACGCATGCGAACACATACAAGGAAAACGGACACTATTCCATAGTTCACAAGCAATTTACTGTCAGCAGTTACTCTGCAGATTTCTCGAATTCTAATTAATTTTGCCGAAAGAGACATACAACTGTGATTTCAATTCCCAAAAGAAGTGTTGAATTATTGAAGTAAGGTATGTATGTAAAATGTAAGCCAGTTCATTAACGTGGGGTGATTTTTTTTTCTTCAGATATTGGGATTCGAGTTGTCATCAAAAGTTATGTATTGGTACCAAATAAAGCCATGCCAAATAAGGCCATCCTAAAACAATATTTAACCGGGTCCCTGGAGCCCTAAAAGGTCCAATTCTTTTTAGCAAAACAAGTACCGGTAATAAAAGTAATGATAAGGGTTCGAGTAGTTATGAAAACTTGTGCATTGGTACGAAATGAAGCCATGTCAAATATGGCTGGTTTTGGCCGTCAAACGTTTATTGCCGTTTTCAAACAAAAATTTCGCGGGCTCCGGGGCCCGGCTAAATATTTTTTGAACAGGCTGTGTTTCGTCGAACAGACGTATCATAACATTCTACAACTTTTGCACACTACTCAAACTAAAATTTCTAAAACAATTTTTTTTCGACCATTTTCGATTCACCTTTTTTTCCTTTTTTTTTTTTTTTTTTTTGAAATTTGAGTTCGAGTAAGGTGCAAAAGTTGTAGAATGTATGTTGTGCTTGTTCGCCGAAACAAATCCGGAGCCGAGCCCCGGGGGCCCGAGAAAATGTTAATTTTGAAAAGATCAAAAAACGGTCGATTTTATTTAGAAATTTGAGTGTGATTAGCGTGTAAAAGTTGTAGAATGTTATGTTATGTTTGTTCACAGAAACACAGCCGGATGAAAAAAATATTAAGCCGGGCCCCGAAGAATGAGAAATTTTTTGTTTGAAAACGGCAAAAACGCTTGACGACCGAAAAGGGCCACCCTTGGCATGGCTAAATTTCATACAACTTTCCATAACTACTCGAACCCCAACATGTGGAAACTAGTATCATATTTTTATTTCTTGTTTTTTTCTAAAAAAAAAAAAACAGGTGGGCCATTTTGTGGTCCAGGGGCCCGGTTAAATATTGTTTTAGGATGGCCATATTGGTCATGACATTATTTGGTACCAATGTACAACTTTTGATGACAACTCGAATTCCAACATCTGGAAAAAAAAAAACAACCAACCCTACTGTTCATTCACTGAGACCATTGAAACTGTTAACATAATCGCATGCGATCAAGAAATCATACGAATATATACATATGCATAACGTCGCTTGGTTTCAGTTACGTCAGTGGACAATCACTCGTGTCCAAAATGTATAATCATTTTTCTGTAGAACAGAATACTTGATAGTATGAAATGGATTCCGGCACTAGACGAGCAGCGTACACTATTAAAAGCTATTTCTTAAAATTGAGAATAGTTTCTATTTGTGTATTATTTGTATTTGTATAAAGTTTATCAATATGACTCCAGTTCTAAATTGTCATCAGAGAGATCCCGTACTGGTCCATTATCTTATTAGGTTGGTAGTAAATTTTCACACATCCGTTTATATGAAGAAGCTATAGACTCGCGACTTATCAATCCAAACAAATCTACTACAATTCTCTAATGTTTAACTTAATGTTCAGTTCCTTAGCTCAGGTGAGGCGTTATGCTATTTGCCCTTTGTTGCCATGGTAACTGTTCAAATAAATGGCAGGCATATTTTTGTGTAGTATTATTATTAACTCTTGTAAGGGTGTATGTAAAAACAAGTACTTAATTTTATGTTGTTTAGTTCAAAATGTTTTGGTAGGCAAGAATGACACGTTTTGGAAGAGAGAAGTGTACATTAGAGAGTTTCCAAATGAATGATTTCCCATGAATTGTCAATTTAGTAATAATTACATAATTGAAGTTTTGGTATCTGCTTGTCAGTGAGCAATTCAGAATGAGAATACATAATCTGTCCAAAAATTGTTACGTATCATCACAGTTAAAGCAACTTAAGGTAATTTAATTCTCGTTTCGCAGATATATATTTTATCTGCAATTATTACTTGTGTGTTTCATGGTTTAGATGATTGGTAAATACGTTTGTCAGCTCTGAATGTGATATTTCCGTGAATTTTGAAACTCCAGTAACCATCCCTTTCCCCAATTGAAGAGAAAAATAAAAGGAGATCGCTGTGTGCATTTATTAACTGAAAGTACAACGGTAAGTGACGCACATGATGCATGAAGAAGGAAAATCAAATCACTGACTAACATTCTCCCCTCTTCGATGACGAGTTTAGGTTCATCAACAAAGTATTCAACAAACCTGAAAAATTTCAAGGCCATTCTTTGGAGAACTTGCCTACCATCGATCAGCTCTCAAAGTAGTTGCCTCTCTGTTTGTGATTCTCCATACCTAACAGCACATGAAATTGTAGGCCCGTCCCAATGTCCCATTTATGTTTCAGGACAGACGTAAATGTAAGGTTACAACATTTCCAAGGTTTCAAATACATATCAGAGAGATTCCTTTCCCAACGTTCTCATCAACTCTTACGTCTGTGGCACACCTGAATACTCTTGCATGCAAACATTCAGATGTCAAAAAAATATATATATATCATAACCAAACTTTGTATATTTAGACCGGGACCAGAGAGGGTAAAAAATTAACGGAGCTGATCTCTTTTGATTTGTTATCCATATGTAGCTGGGATGCCGGATTGATATATCAAAAAGTTTACAGGTGGGGCACAATCAACATGGCGACCGAAATAAAATATGGTGCACAGATGTTCACACCAGTATCACATTTCCCTGTGTAACTTTGAAACGACTGAAAATACAAAACTATTACCTCTGACCAAAATTATTCAGCATGAACAGTGCTAGTAGTTATTGACCCGAAACTAGGGTGCTTTCAATGTTTATTATT
>JAGDQP010034237.1:0-20227 GCA_022664845.1 Lepisma saccharinum | reverse complement strand
GGCACACAGGCATTGAAAGACATCTCTAGAAATGAAGAATAAAAAAAACAAGCTATACAGAAAAGGACGAACTATATTCAAAGAGGGAAATCCTGCATCGTATGTTGAATTTCCTCTCTCTCTCTCTCTCTCCCTTTCTCTCTCTCTTTCTTTCTCTTTCTCTCTCTCTCCCTTTTTCTCTCTCTCTTTCTTTCTTTCTTTCTCTTTCTCTCTATCTCTCTCTATGTTGCACACCAGATTCCCACACTTCTCAGCTTTAGTAAGAAAAAGAAAAACGTTTGAGAGAGAAAAAAGATTGTGGTCGTGTAGCTTTGAAATGCTAGGGAAGAAGTCTATAGGAAAAAAAATATAGAGTGACATCGGAAGCGAAAAGTCGCAGACAGTTTAGAGGGTCCCTTTCTATATCCAGATCACGTTCCTCAATCCAATATCCCCTCTTTTTCCCCTTGCTTCTTTTTTTCGCAAGGTGAATCGAGGAAGCGAACTTTCAGACTTTTTTCTTTAAATACGCAAACTTTCAATCCGTCGTCTTACCGTACATCTTCTCCCTTCTTTCTCTTTTCCTTCTATGTGAGTGTATGTGTGTGTGGGGCGGGAGGATTATAGGATTTCTATAAGAGTAAAACCAGTGTTACTATATACCATGAAATATGTCCAAAGAAATTAAATTTCAAAATATTGTATCATTGTTGGATTTAAACAAACTAACCTGGCAATGAAATAGAATCGACCTAGACACTCAATACACACCTATCCCCCGTGTTTCAGGCAGTAACGTTGGGGACTTCAGATAGACAATAAATAGGTACACAGGCTAGAGCCGTGGACGACCATTCTGGCTGAGTTTTTCCAGGATTTGAGTTTCGCCATGCAAATGCCGAATGGTACCTTAAGTAAGGCTCTAGTCTATTTCTTCCCCATTCTCTACCTACTCCCTCCCATCCTGAGCCAAAGATGCCGAAAGGCCATAAATAAATACAATTCTTGCAATACAGTGTGGTGCTGCATTTAAACGTTATACGGCACCTTTTGCTGCGGATTCCGTTGGCTGTACAGCATAGGTATGAACGAGTATAACGGTTTCACGAACGTCGCGCACGGAGAGCCGAATGGAAGAACTTCCTCTGTTCAGACGAATCTTGCTTCTGTCCGCAACATCATGATGGCCTCATCCGTAACTGGCGGTACCGTGACGCTAGGTTGGGCGACGACTGCGTTGAGTGGCACCGGGTGTTACGATGTGAGGTGCCTCGTGTGTTCCGTGCCTGTTCATGTCTCCTACGCGTTGACGGACATGTGACCAGCCAACGGTACATCGACAATGTGTTGGATCCGGTTGTGGTCCCTTTAGTGCAGGCTCTACCGGGTACCACATTCCAGCAGGATAACGCGCGCCCGCATGTGGCACCTTCCTGGCTGGACACAACGTTCCTCTGCTTCCTTGGTCGTTGCGTTCACCTGATCTCTCGCCAATTCAACACATCTGGTCCATGATTGTACAACGCCTCTCACGCCAGCGTCCTCTCCCAGCTACACTTGATGAGCTGTGACATCGTGTCGAAAACGCATGACTTGCCATGTCCCAGAAGGATATCCAAGGGCTCATCCTCGCTATGCCTCGCCGTGTTGCAGCCGTTCTGAACGCCCATGGTGGACTCACAGGTTACTGACCTTCGGCAATTCTGTTCCGCTGTCGCCACACATGGAGGAATTAAGATAGAATTAGACGCCCAAACGTACCCCTACTTCGAAAATAAATTGAAGCCGAAAATGGTCGCCGCCCCGGTTGTATGTATCACAGTCCGCCATATTGCGTATGGAATAAAATTGAAGTATTGCATTCACAGACATGCATAAACAGACACAATAAGAAGGGTCCCAATGTCACATTTTATAGGCGAGTGTTGGAGAAAACTTCTGTCGAAATATAAAATGTTGATATAAATTGATTGCATGGAGACAATTAAAAGTGTTTTTCTATGCTTTCCATTACGCCGTCAATATGTAAATTCGAGAATTTAAAGAGAAGGATTACTGTTCTAATTTTTCTCATAGATTTTAAGTAATTATAAGAAATCTGACTAAAGGAAATGTCAGTAGTATTCATTATATTTCATGCATTTTGGGGAATCGTTTTTCGTTATGCAACTTTCGATGTTCACTGGAAGTTTTGGTTACTCTTTATGTTGAGCTATACAACATTTTATAAGCACTGACAAATTATCTGTGTATGTTTGTATTCTTTAACCATAATACCAAACCTTCACGTGTAAATTAAATGTGATTACAGTTCAATAATGTGATTTATGGGGTGGCCGTATCAATGTTTGACCAAGTAAGGAAAATTTCAACTCTAAGCAAGAACTGACGTTTATATAATAGAAAAATATACGAAACAAACCCTAAGACCATGCAGAATAAGTCAAAGAAAAAACAGCTCGCATTTATTTTATTTAACACGACAACAGACAAATATATTGCTGAAGGTGTAGTTGCACCAGTATGATGTAAAATACCCAGTATACTCAGAAAAGGCTTCTGAGTTCTTATTTTTACACTGAGTCATTCTCCTGATAACAAAGTCTGTTTTACATCAATATGCGCTACACATTCACTGGGAGGAAGTCTTGTGCATTATCTTTATTCATTGTCCTGTTCCTGTAGGAAAGCTTTAAATGGAAAGATTTTCCCCATCGCTAGCTCAAGACTAGTTTGAGAATTAGTGTTTAAACTAAATGCAACCTTGTACATTTTTTGTTAGAAATTTGGGAAGGGTGTGAATCAAACCCTAATGCGAAATACCACAATGACATTTGTTGTGACTAACAAAGTGTGGAAACATCTCAGTTGGATGCTTGATCACGGGGATGGAGCTTTCCTCTCGACTGCAGAGCGGTCTTTCCACCAGTAAGCCTCATCAGTTCGAATTTAATTGCCATAACTGCATATAATTGCGCATTTATTTGTCTTTATCGTTTTATAATCTTTATCGTTTTATAATCATTATCAAACAGGATTGGGTATGCTTAATATAAATTAGTGTTGTGGTTACCTCGTACCTATGTCACAGATTCCTTGCATCAATTTCATTGCATTGATCACAATGCCCACTTATCCATGCACTGCGAAGGCTATTGCGAGCGGCCATTAAGGATTGCTCAGTGCACATATTTAAGAGGCTATCCCTTCTCGCACGTCTCGATAAAGTCGATATCGCATGGGAGGAAATCCATGCATAGACACAAAATAATATCGAGTAAGCGAAGGTGGGTTAATTAAAGCCAGATTATGTATCATGGATTGCATCTTGCTATCGCCTTCAGACACATTCTAATTCCCGCTCTTCTTCACTGGTCTTTCTGCTTTATTCTCCATTAATTCGAGACGGCAATGCTTAAATTTTTCAATATTAACGAATTCCAAAAATTTTACCTATTAGTTTACCCCTCTACGGAATTTAATCTGGAATTAATAACTAATTTATCAGAGTTACAGTGTAGGCATTTTTTTCTGGTTTAGAATTTTTTAATGATATATATACAAGTTAAACCTACATATAGTGAGGATAATGCAAGTAATAAATGAAGGAAAATTTAAAAGGACTGGGAAAGCCTGTAGACAAGGTCAACCAATGGTGATTTGTCATTACCTTCCTCTGGATCAGAAGTGAAGTAAAAAGAGGAACATCCACGCCCTGAACGGATTTTGAACTCATAAAGCTGTGTCGGCCGCGTTCGCAGAAGAATTCCCTAATGAGCACATCTACCTATGTGGCCAGGGGTCTTACGCAGTTAACGGCTACAGATGTCAATATTTTTCATTGTGCAGTGTTTATTCTGCTAGTTTTTTTTTTCATTCAACCGCACCTGGAGTTAATTTAAACGTTGCCTAAAAAACAAATGTAAATATAATAACATATAATATAGACTTCATATAATATTATGTGTATGGTGTACATAAAACAATAGAGATTTCGTGGTTTTCTTCCATACGCAAGATGGCGGATGGCCGCACTGGACGATTGACGAACGGCCATTTTCAGCTTCAAAATTTGACAGCTTGTTCGTCTCCTTCTAATCTAATTCCTCCAGGTCGCCACGTTGTCCCGCATAGCACAGAGTATCACGCATTTGCTACTTGTGCCTTATGATATCTAAGTGCAGGTTTGAGGCTGCTATTTTCTCTCCTTCACAGTGTTGCACTTTTAATGGCAAACAGTGTATGTGTTCTAAGACTTTTCTCATTTTTCTCCTTCTTATTCTTATTCCTATCTTACTACTACTACTACTACTACTGTTGCTGCTAATAATAATAATAATAATAATAATAATAATAATAATAATAATAATATAGATTTTCATGAAAACATTATCAATTAACAAATCTCTCTAAACGACTGAATAAGTTTTATTCTTCAGCTAAAGAGCGAGAGATGAAAGTTATCTAATTTACGCAATTTCATAGTTTGTTTATTTCTTCTTTTTTTTTTTAATCTGCCTTTCATTTCTATCTTCAAAGCATAATCAGAATAATAATAACGATTTCTATTCTTTTCATTTGAAATTAAGAAATTCGATGGGAAAATTTTTTTACAAATATATTTTTCTTAATATAAAAATTAGTTCATTTTGTTCTTCCGTTTTATTTTTATTTTTTTCAAATAGGACTACACTATTTATAATTAAATAGCTAAAAGTTATTATTTTTCTGGGGAGATCAAAATTGTATGCAAAAAAAATAAATATTTGGTCGAAAGGAAAAAAGGGCAAAAAAATGGGTTCATTGAACGCACTAAGCTGCTCTGTGAGTAAAGATTTACAGAATTAACAATAGTTTATCAGACGTGACGTCATCGACAATCAAGATATTAGAATTAGAGGATAGATCAAAATTGTAAAACCTGAATTTGACAACCTGTTAGTTTTATAAGCTCTTGTTCACAGAGCACCTCACTGCGTTAGTGCGTTGCATGCAGCCAATACGAAATACGGTACAAAAAAAAAGTAAACATCTTTTAAATCTTGAAAGCAGATTTTGTAAACCTCAAATAACAAGCGGGTCATCGCAGTAACTTCCCGAGGTAAGCGCAGAAACTGAGCAATGCTCTTCTATGAGTTCTTAAACGTCTTTGTATCGCGGATGATAAAATAATATAATCTAACCTGACTTTCTAACCGAAGTCCTTGAATTTTATAATCAATGTTTTCATTGCGTATAAAGAAAGTATTAATCTAACCTGACTTTTCTACCCAATATAAGAGAAGCAGAGAGGAAGAAAAGGTAACCCTCTTTAAAATAAAGTTTTGGGGTTGGGATCTGATATTTGCTCAAGACAATTGCTGGAAGATTGTTCCCGAGCGATATCTATACCTTGTTGAACGAACTACTAAAATAGTGCACTCTGTGACATTATACCATAGGGAAGATACTCCAACGATACAATCTACTCATATAAGCCATGACCGTCTCGGTACAGGAAATATTGGAGGAAATGACGCCAATTCAGGGAGTGAGTGAAACAAACTCGTATAATGGAAAAACATCTAGCATGACTTTCTAACATATTTCCGTGAATTTTGAAAAATGTTGAAATTACAAAATGAACGAAATGTTGAAATTTATAAGTTCAAACAAAAAAGTAAAGATCTCGAGAAAAAATGTTAAAAAACTAAGCTGTACGGTATTCGAACCTCACTCTCCTAGTCAGCGACCCAACATTTAATCGATTACTTACAGGCTGGAAGCGGTGATACAACGCTTCGATGCGGTTATTTTTATAACGCACAGAACGCTAACAGATGGCACTGTGGTAAAGTGACGTTAGTTCCGGTAATATTTCCGGTACCGAGACAGTCGTAAATGAGGCAATATTGATCACTTCTTGTATATGTTTCCACTTGAAAGCACCATTTATACACTTTCTCAAACAATTAATTGTATCAATTCGGTAGACGAGAAAAGATGTAGAACAGTTGGCGAACGTGGGTACTGAAAGCGGGTCGTCTTGAAGATAGCTTATAACTTTAACCAACTGACTTACGAGGCACACTGTATATTTGTCACTTTTCTCCCTATATATTAAATAAATTCGATGTAAAAAAATGGCTGAATCGGAAATTATCAGGGCAGATTGGCATTAAAATATGTACAAGTGCTTAAAAAGTATTTTGAAAACAAACTGAATGCCTCCCTCCAGAAAATCACGATAACCTTCCCTCATTTTTTGATCACATTACTTACATTTATTAAGGTTAGAGTAAAGAAAACAACCTCTAACAGCACTACCTACGTTATTCCTCTAAAGTTTTTTTTTCGTTCCACGAAATTGCAATACTGCTTATACAAATTCAAGTTTAAAGAGTTGAAACTTTCGGAGAAGAAAGTTTATAACCATTTCAAGAGTTCTATCCGTGCCGATATTTATTTCCTTTTTGTTCATTGTTGAAAGAGCTTCATTGTTATATGTTTAGATATTCAGTACAACAATGAACCTCTTCCATTAATGTACAAAAATGAAAATAAAAAAAAATCGACACGGATTGAAATAATTATGAACTATCTTATCTTAAAGTTTGAACGAACACTCTAGGCTTGTATTTGTAGCGTCAAAGCACTACTTTCAATTGTTTTAAAAGCGTTGAGAACACCAGATTTATCAAGGACGAGTTGTGATGAACAGAATAATATTTGATGTTGATTTAGCACGATTACTGACCAGCTTATTTGGTGTTCTAATACCGACCAGGTATGCTGAAAGCTGTTTGCTTACATTACACATGAAACAGACTTGTATAACGTATAGAAGGTATACCTTGACACAACTGTGAGAAGAGAACAAGCAGAAGCGACGGCAGAGGCGTTCGAGCGTGAAATCGATCACCTCGCTTCGTTTCCACTGATGTGATCTCGGGAAACGTGAAGAGGTTAGCTTCTACAACACGTGTATATCATGCCTCCATCATACATATACGTGCGTCCGCAGGTGGAAAACTTTTCTTTTCCACAAAACTCTTGGTACTACTATTGTGAACGATTACTCTAGTCACCAAAGTTATTTTATATTGTAGAAGAAAACTCGTTAATGAAATATTACCTGGAAAAAAATACCAAAAAACTGCATTCACATAGGGAAATATTACCATGTTCATCATATAGAGTAGTGATTCTCAAACTTTCTAAGTTTGTGGTACATTGTTGCGTTATGTGGGATATTACGTCACAGGTGTGAAGGAGGTGGCAGCAATGTTACTCTTAGCAAGATCCATTATGCGAATTACAGTTCAAGAATGGTTGCAAATCCTAGCGGAGGGTATAAAATCCAGGCATAATTTCATCCAGAAGTTTGGTTTGCGGCGAGGGATCCGAGGTCTGCCCGGATGTGAAATTTACTTAAAATCCATATAATTTTGCCAAAACTGATATCGTACTAACTTCACAAGAAATCTTAATTTTGGAGGAGGGTCCTGACCCCCAGGACACCCCTCTGCGTACGCCCCTGATTTCAGGAATAAGGAAGTTTGATTTTTGTTTGGTTATTTCGGATTTGCAGTACAGCAGTGTTTCTTTCAGGAAAAATGATTTGGGGGTATTTGGAATCTTTAGTGGGAGGTGGAAGAGGAAAGAGGGTGTAACCCTCTAGTGGGAGCTTCACACCACGCTGGGTAGCAATGTCTCAAAAATTCCTCAGCAAAGAGGAAATGAAAGTATTGAAAGAGGTAGGATATAGAAAGATTTGCAAGAAGTATGTGGATTATGTTGACATTAAATCTCTGGGACTGATTGATTAAACAACCACAATAACCATGGAGATCCATGTGTCTAGATACGCTCTCTCTTATTGGTTAGTTTCTCTTGTTATAAAAATAAGAATCGGTTAACATAACCCGAAAAAAGAAACCCCCTACTCATATCACCCCTGCTACTCTTTCAACAGTATCCAGGATCTGTTTATGATTCGGTTTCATTGTTATAAATATTCTGCTATAGACGCCATTTTAAGCTGTGGGATTTAAAAAAAAAAACGTTCAGATGGGCTTTGCGTTGTTTATTTGTACTTTTGCGAAGCCTTCAGCAAATTATTCGATAATTTTACGTTTCTTCGTCGGTTAGGGTGACCAAGGAAGAAATTTGGCAGATATACGTCTTATGTTCAAGGTATACAGTAATTGCAAATCTGGATAAATAGACGCGTGGGAGATTGCAACACTGCTTTTAATGTCATCCTTTTTTCTTTTCCTTTCTTTTTTTTTTCTTGTACAACGATCCTCCTAATTCTTCTGAGTTGAGATCATCAAGCTTGTGGACAAGTTTCATGAAGGACTCTCATCATCAAAAGGCGGTTTTGAAATATGAATCAAAGCATCCAATTTTAATCAAGAAGTCATCTGCTAATGTTTCTTTAAGTAGTATAAGTCTTCGTTGCAAAGTTTTAACCAGAATGCAAAGATTTCCCAAAAGGACTACCCTCTTGGAAAATCTTGAGAGATCCATCGCTAATGAATACCTCACAACGCCAAAATAGAATGTGCAAAGTGTGTTCAGCTTTCACCACATATATATTTACCCGTTAATCAACCTATCCATTTAGATATGTAGGGAAAATCTGAAGTTCTAGCCAATACATAAACGCAAAGAGCACAGCACACTGTCACAGGAAACTTTATATGCATTTCATCTAACAAGCCTGGAACAGTGGGCCAATTGTAGCACCATTAGGTGAATGATGGAAGTTTATAACAGCAATGGACATGCAGAAAAGAATGGGTGATAAAGCCTCTCAGTTTGAATTGTGACTAAACCTCCTAAGCGAGTTGGTGAGCATATATGGATTAGACCTTCGAACCATTCCTTCAATGGACCTTTACCATGTCTGAACTAAGGACCACACGCACAGAAATGAAAAAAGCAACCGCCCAGGAAGTAAGAAACTAACAATTGGTTATGGGTCAGACTGTCACCCCGTTTTATCAAGTAGCAGCAACAAAAGCCGTCCTGGTCTTGAAGGACACGTCCCCCTTTTCATCGTGTCATTATGTCCTCGCATCATTTTAAAAGCACTCTTGGAGTGTTCTTTTTTTTTCTAATAATAATTCTAAAATAATCCACTTTTCTCCATTATTTGAATTTTGCTCTGATTGCAGCTGCTAATCAATTTATTGACTCATTACGTTAATAATGCAATTTAAAACATGTCAGTTATTGAGGCTGTCTCAAATACTTGATTTATGACCCAGATTTATTTACAAAAACTTCTTCAAACTAAAAAAAATCAATGATAAATAGATATTAGCAGTTACTAGTGATTTGAATTTGAACTTATTTTTGGCCTTTAGGCATCTTTATATTAGGTTGAAATAGGGTACTGGGAAAGGATGCAAGAAGGAGTTGGCCAGGGTGTTAGTCGAAGCACGATCCTGGCATTTTTCTAGCGCGACCCAGGAAATGCCTAGAGAAACCTGTCAGGATGGTTGGACCACTGGTATCGAATCCAGAATCTCTTGAATCTATTTTACCCACAATATTTAACTGGATATTAAACAACAATAACACCAAGGGAAGCAATTTGGAAGGAGTCGGTCCTGGTCTTATTCAAGATACTATCCCAGCATTTGCGTGGTATGACCGAGAGAACATAACTCAGGATGGTCGGCACAGAGAATGGCACCCAGGTTATCCCAATTACAATACGATCTCTACTGACTATTCTTCTAACTCGTCGGTTGAATATTTTTAAGAACTAAGAAGACTGATCGAGTCTGATCTACCAATAATCTGGAACGATTTTAAAAAGATTTTAGTAGATACATTATTTGTGGATTTTAATTTGTTTAAATAACATCAGTTATATTATTGTCTTCGAGTGTCGTACAAAAAGCGGCGAGTTCTAACTACAAATTGTGAACGTTACAATTTACATTCGAGAAGTATCCATTCGAATCGTTAATGAAAATGTACCCTCGATTAGCTATTTTACACTCTCCTGCCACCTAATGAAAATGGCGTATAACTACACTAGATATTTTACATAAAATATTTCTATATGATTCTATGTAAAAATAACTAATAAACTATCTAAATGTTTCGTTGCTTATCATTTGTATTTTCTCAATATGCAAAATATGAAGTATGACCAGAGCTGTGCTTCATATCCATAAGTTTTCCCTATTTTAATACATTCACATTCATAGTCTTTATGAATGCTAAGGTTCTATTTCATAACATGGAATGCATGGAATCCATATAAATTTTAAGTACGTGACTTCATCGAGAATGGTTGCTTTCAGAAACTATAAAAAAAGACTATAGATGTCATAAGTAATCGCATAATATAAATTTGAGAAAAATCAATATAAAACATAAAGAAGTCAAAGTTTTAATACAAATTTAAAGCAACAAAAAGAGTGATTTTACAGTATTACTCACCTTGCTAAATTATTTCGAAAAGAAAATTAAAACATTTCTTTTAGGGTAATTACTCTTTGTAATTATTGGACAGTTATGTATATATAATAAAGTAGTTTCTGTTAAATAAGGAATACAATAGTGTTTGTAAGACGCTTTTCGTACTTATTTAACATTGTTTAACATAAGTAAATTGAGATTTGGTTAATGTGTTTTCTAATCCTCAACCATGTTTAATCACGAGTACAGAACAACTAATTGATTCCCTAAGTAAATTAAAATATAAAGTAGTAATATATATATAATATTTGTAAACGTAGAAAGTAGAAAATAATAATTTTGATAGAAATTAACAAGTAACTAGAATTTAGTATTATGCTTGGAACAGGAAGAATAAGGTAAAACTTTAATATTATACAAAAGAGGATTTTGTAGCTTCTGAAAAGCTCCTTTTGTAAAATTTAATAATTTGAATCTGGACTTTTAAAAACAAACTTAATAATTTGAACCGCTAATTCTGACTTATGTTATTCTCCACATTGATCAAATTGATCAAAAGGCCATGCCGAAAAATTTACGTTATTTATTTTAACTATTTTCGGATTTTTCTTTTCGGGATCATACTTTGAATTTGAGTATTATGTATGGTCATATTAGGAAACTCTGGTTCATGTCGTTCCAAGCATGCTATACGGTGAAATGAAATAATATGCTCTAAACTTGAAACCGGATCAGAACGTCTCAGTAAGTAAACATGATCAGAAAAATAGTTCGTTCTTGAGATAAAGTTTCGAAATTTCGAACGTGATCGACTTATTCCAACCAACAAAATAATCATCTCAATAAATCAAGTACAATACAGTAAAGTTAACGCACTTTAGGTATTCGGAAGACGATTGCCGAAGAGAATTCACCGAAGAAGCTACAACTAGAGTTATTGGTAAAGAGTGTTGCCAACCCAGTATTTTTTTTAAAAATCTAACTATGTTCGTTTATTAAACATTTGGTTGTCCACTTTATTATAATAAACATACTAATACACAGAATATAGTGCTCCATACTGAGGTGAAGTGTCCGAAGAAAAATAATTTCTCTCGCTATTCGGTTAAAGGAAAGAGTTACTCGCAATATGGTGTGATTAGCTTTTTGTGCAGTGAGCCTGCTGAAATAGTTATTCCGAAGTAATTTACGTTATTTTCCTACTTTTTTGATCACGTGAAGATTGTATACCTTATATCCGGCAAGAAATTTCAGTATCAAATACGTATTGGCATAGTAGAAGGTACAAAATAATAAACATACCCGACACACAACGACCCTACAAAGAAACAGTATAATTAGGTAGAAACTCATACCCCAAAAACATTCACCGAGCCGCCGTAGCTCAATATAATAATATCATAATTATCCCATTATATTTTTAGGGGATATGAATTCCCCCAAGATGTAACGAAGATAGTACGTCAGGTAGGAATGTAAGTAGAGGTTTGCAACAAATATTTAGGGAATTCAACTTATTGGACATTTGGCGCGAACTTAGTCCTGATCAACCAGAGAGCACCTTTTTTTACCCGCAAGGAAACTCGCGCATAGACGTGGTTTCTGTGGCAGAACATTTTTCGTCACAAAATACACAATGTAACATTAAAAAGGCTTATTTTTTTCACACAATTTAATAATAGTGGCTAAGTTTCAAGGTACTATACAGACTCATTTCATGTGTCATTATACGTGGAACTGTAATTACCAAATTTTAGACAATCCAGAATATGTGTTATTAGAAAATAACATCTGCAATTACTATCTTACCAAACAACAATGTCATACTAATCTGCAAAGGTGGTGGGGAAATCTAAAAAAAAAAACCTATGTATGAAACGAGATCCTTTTGCCAAAAATTGCATCATGCACATCGACACCAGCAGCAGTATTACTACGAGCGGTTAGCTCATTATAGTGCCCTAGTTCAACAAGGTCCCAAATGATTAATGCAGGTGAAGCGTGTTGAGGAACATACAAGCTAAACGTGTGCAAGGCTTATTTGCGCGATCTAAGCTTAAACAACTCGTATTGCAAGAGGAACATTTGTATCCCCACCTTATAAATGAGCGGAAAAGGGCTCAAACAAAAATCTTTAATAGTTTTCAAGATAGTACGAGTAAAGAAGTTACTGGTCCCGACAGATATTCCTCCATTAGGGGAGGATTATAAAGTCCTTTTTTTTATCAACAACGGGAGACTCAAATGGATTTCTTATACAATGTTCCTGAATGGCGGTCGTTGAAGCCGCAAGCAAGTACAGAGTTAGCGGCCCCGTTCACCGCAGAGGATCTTATAGAGGCCTTACAACAGATGAAACCAGGGACGTCCCAAGGCGAGGACGGTTTTGGGGTCAGATGGTACTTAAAATTTAGTAAACTAATTATGCCTATATTGGCTCAGCATTTTTCTGGATTTATTAAGAACAACTTTTGCTTCCGCTTGTGGTATATTAATTCCTAACAACCAAGTAAAAAATTCGCCACAGAAGTTTAGGTTAATTTCCTTGTTAATTGTAGACTACAAATTACTTGCTAAGCCGACTACAACCACATATGCATTATTTAAAAGATGAGAGTCAGGGTGGTGTCACTAATACGCAACCGATACAAGTGATGTTGGCCAACATGCGCGAGGTTGTTGCTGGCTTACCAACTTGAGTAAGTACTGGCTTTTACTATCTTGTCCACAGACTTCAGTAACGCTTTTCTAACATTAAATATACATTATTTATTACAAATTTTAAGGTATAAGGATTTTCCAGGCCCGTTAATTAACCTCTTAAGAAATTTGTATAAAATACGGACATTGAGTTTACAGGTTAATCAACGAGTTTTAACTGAATTTAGAATGGAAAGAGGTCTCAGCCAAGGCTGCAGTCTCTCTCCTTACTTGTTTTTCTTGGCATTAACGCCATTAGCTCGTATTATCAAGGGTCAACTAGCAGGTATTTAAGGCTTTGGTCTATGTAGTATCAAAGGTTTGGTACTGTTATAAATACCATAGATTATTTAGGTATTCGATGGGCAGCCAATATTAAACAAACTTAACGCGCAAAGGCTGTCGCAGCGTATAATTAGTGCCATAAAAGAGTACCTAAGCTGTTTTCAAACGGTGTTAGCCCATACGCAATTTATTAATTGTTATATCTTAAGTCAGGCAACGCACATTTTGCAACTCTTTCCACTGCCAAAAAATAACACATGCCTTGATAGCACAATGAACGGATGACAAACACATATATTTCGGACTCATCGAAATACTTGGCATCTTGCAATTAAGGACAGAGGCTTAAATTTGAGGAATTTGGTCACACATGAAAAAGCCCTGGTATTACATCGTACTATACAAATTCTGTGTGGTCATAGCAGGTCTTTTACCTGTCTAATAATAGAGGCAGTGTGTCATCTTATAGATAGAACTATGCCGCTTAATATAAAGTATTGGCGGAACATATTACCGTATATGACTGATTCTTTGATTGAAACTACGTATGCTTTACACACGCACCTTTCGATGGAACAGTGGTCAGTGAAAGTGCTATACCAAGATATATATATATTTTTAAGTTAATCCATCTGCCTTTAGTGCAACGTTCGTATCCGCAAGAAGACTGACCAGTGATTTGGCAAAATTTGGTAGAACTTAGAAGGCTCCCTTTACTTCACAATACGGGTTATCAAATTATCCATCAAATATGGACCGACATAGAACGTCTTTATCAAAAACGCATCGTTCCAAATGATGTATGCGTGCAGTGTCACAAACGGGATAACTTAGTGCACCGATTAATGGAATGTAGACGGGCAGTTGCAATTTGGAAACAATATAAAGTGATAATGAATAAAGAAGAATTATGTTTTGGACCACCATACAAACTTTTGATATATTACTAAGTCATACTTATATTACCGATGTAAATTATTATGTGCAATATTTAGTAGAACAATATAAGATTCTAAATGTAAATCACAAACAAACATTATACGGTAATTGTTATAGGACATTTTATGTGTAAGGAGCTCAGGCCCAGATTAAACTAAAAACAAAAGAAAAAAAGAGTTAAAACAAAGCACAAGGTTGTATTACTTCTCCATCTTTTGTGGTAATGGTGGTGTTACTGCTGTCAATATTTGATTGATGGATGTTACTTGGCTGTAGACTAATATGTTGTGAGCAATAATAAAAAAATAATTTTAAAAAAGTAGCTCAGTGGTAGAGCGTTAGCCTAGCATTCTGGAGGTCCTGGCTTCGACCCAGCGACTGACCATCCTGTCTGAGATTTTCCAGGATTTTTGCTCAGTCCCACCAGGCAAATGCCGGGATGGTACCATCAACGTAGGCTCTGCCTGACAACTTTCCGTTTCCTTTCCCCTTGACTATCCCGGCCTGAGGATTCCTAAAGGCCATAAATAAAATTCAATTCCCCCAAAACATTCAACTAATTTTAAGTGGTTTCGTATTTCGGATAGTGTTACACGGGCTGTGAATTACAGAGTAATCGTCGTTTTCTAGACGTGGATACACAGATGAAATATGAAACAAGTTCGGAGCTGCGTGTGAGCAGACAATACAAAATATTAATCTTTTCAGCCATAACCTTGTAACTGCAATGTCATAAGTAAAACAATGTTGCCAACTTCCCATAACATTATTTAAGCAATTTATCTCCACATATTTCTCTAAGGGTTTACAGCACTGCTTTGCATAAGGAATAGAGTATGTTGGACTTCGTTCTAAATATGTAAAACATGGACTTAATATTTAGAATAAATAATTTCATATTTAGTTGGCAACACTGCATCAATTATGACTGTAGTGATAGGATATGGATAGCCTGTACTCTCTATATCATGACTGTAAAATTTCACATTGATTGCTTAAACGATTTTAAGATATTTAGATATATGTGGAAATGTTTCCATTGTCATGTTTGTCCTTCGTACCCTCAGCCGGTCAAATTTAAGACATAAACATTAAATCAGATAATATGGGGTACATGGGATAATATCGTCATTACCAGCTTTGGACATTTCCTTTGGTATGTTAATCTAAAATCAAGACGCTAGACGATTTTCTAAACCTTATCTTTAGGCAAGTACGAACACGTGACTCTGAGTGCAAAAATTCTGGTCACTAGATCTTCCTATTTGCTGGAATGTCTTCGTAAATCTCCCTACGTAAAGTGATTCCTGTTTTCCTGGGGAAGAAGATAAGATGTCTCCTCAGTGTTCCTTTCAAATGGAAGGGAACGAGGGAAGAAAAGAGGCTGGTGGGAAAGGAGAGGTAAGAATAGGAAGTGAAAATGGGTTTCATGATTGCTTTTTCCGTACACAGGGACACAGAAAGAGAGAGAATATTCTCTTTTCCATTTCATTTTTTTTTCACTCCCCATTGCAACATAAATGTTTTCTTTCTTAAGTAAAGTTTACTTTGGTGTATCAATACTATGTCTAACTTTCAATTAACGGTGTTCTCCAGGGTCTTGTGTTTGGTGCTTGAACATTGTAAATAATATGGCGTTCGAAAAGGTCAAAAGTTGTTACTGTAATACACAAGTAAACTGGATATTTTCTAGATCATGACAATATAATAAGTAAAAAAAATAGAAGCCGACCTCGGTAAGTCACGTGAACTTTCGAGCTGAGAGGGCGCGGATTCGAATCCCGTCTGTGGGCATGGATCTTTGTGGTTTTTAACTGTACTGCATTCGTGTCATCGGAACAGGCCGAAGTCCAAAGCTACTAAACGGTCCATATAAAATAAAGTTTACCACTACAAACTTACGGTGGACCCTATGGTCGGTCACCTTGAAGAAACTTGCGAAAACCGTGGTAAGATGTCCAATTCCACAGAAGTGCATGTAGTATAATTTACCATGCAGAAAGGTTGTGACGTCACCAGATTAAAAGAGGCTGAATAACTGGAGGTCATACCGAGCCGCCTTAGCTCAGTTGTAGAGTGTTGGCGTAGCATTCGGGAGGTCGTGGGTTCGATCCCAGCGGCCGACCATTATGACTGAGGTGTTTCCAGGGTTTTCCCTCAGTCACAGCAGGCAAATACCGGGATAGCATCTTCAACATGGGTCCTGGCCGGCACATTCCCGAGTCCTTTCCCCTCCCCTAGCCCGGTCTGAGCCTTCGATGCCTAAAGGCCATAAATAAAATTCAACTGGAGGAGATTCAAATCTGAAGTCAGTTTCTTTCTACCTGTTTTCGTTGAAGCAGCAACCTGCGTCACATCCTGAGTCCATATAGTGGACAATTACTGCAAGGAAATGTTGTAGCATTACCAGATTGCAAATGGGTGTGCAAGTAGAAGTCATTAAACTGAATCTCCAGAAATTTTCTACGTACTTGCTTACGCTAAGGGACTAGCATACCTTAGAAAGTTGAGTCTATAAAGTACAGTAATACTATTTTCGTTGTAACCTCGAGATATTTATTTAACAATCTCCAAATACAGCCGAAATTTGGCCAATTTATACTGAAAATATTTAACAATGATTACGATAACAACAATGAGAAAGATTTGGGAAGAAATCTGCTCTTATTTAAGGTACCATCCAAGTATTTGCCTGGTGTGACCGAGGGAAACCTCAGTCAGGTTAGCCGGCACCGATAATGGAACCTGTGTCCTCCAGATAACAATGTGACCCTACCTCGTCAGTATAGTCATATAACATATTCATACTGGATGTCATAAGTCACTCCGTGCGAGTCCTATCTACGTCATTACTATCATACACAGTCACTATTTTAAAGTACTGCACGAAGTTTCAAAGGTCAGTTATGATTAAAAGAGACCACCAAGTTATTTTTAACATTATATATTTAATATTATATTTCTTTACTACCTATTTATTTATTTACAAGTATTATTGATTTCTGTAGCTTTTTTTATTTAAATAATTTAATTATTTTATAAAGATATTGATTAATTTGATTTATTGACACTAATTTATTCTTTTAATCGCAGTGTCTCTGGTAGATGATGTTGTTTCGCTCATTCCCTTGTAAACAAGGTGAATTCAATTTGAAGTACATTGAAAGTAGTAGTTCGGATTCCACTTCAAACATAAGGTTCTGTACTTACGAAGTTATTATCCCCATCTGATAGAAGGCTATGAAAAATCGAATATCGGATCAAGTTGCCCATCCATTAGGGTCATAAGCGTATATCCGAGCAGAACAGCAATCATTATCTCATTAATGAAGTTCTTATAAGTTGATAAAAATGATTTCGTCAAGAAGCGCTTCTTGATCAGAAAGGGGGAGAACAAATATGGTGGTTATGTGACAATGGATTTCTACTAAACCTGAGTTTCTAAAAAAAAAAAGAGTACATAAAAAATCTAGGGGACTTAACCAATATGTTAATGAAGATAGTGTACAACACAAAAGGAAATATCACACAATTAACTCAGGTTCATTCAATGCTGTAACATATCATGAAACAATTCTCGTTCTGTGTCTATAATTACACCCTACACACATGCCACTTCTTCATTATAAATAAAATTATAATGAATTTAAACATTCATTGCCTTTCCACACAGGTTCCTTCTGAAATATTCATTTTTCTTTCTTTCATTTTTATTGCATTAAATATTTAAACATTAATCTTCTCTCAGAGAAGCTCTGAAGCATTATATAATTCACCTTCTCTAAAAGCAAAGAAAAGCTACATGCAGACCTCTTACATATACAGCCTCACCCACACCTACACCCACCCACCCACCCACACACACACACACATTATATATATATACACCTAGAATTTGCATTGCGAAAAAGGATTTATTTATAATTGATTTTCCTGCAGAAACGAAAGTCCTAGAGAAGCTCTTTTATACAGCTCTAGGTCATAGACCAGCCCTGGCAGAGCTGTGACAAATGTAACAATATCCTTCCTAATATGTACAAGCCAAGCATCATAGTGTTGTGAAACGCTCAGCGATTCAAAATACTTGTCACGATAAGAATAAAATTAATTGTATTGGCGGTAACAGTACTATGGCTTACGCCTGTCTCGAAATACTTTTCGCGTTCAAAATTTTGTGACTAGACATAATCTACGATATTTCTTTGATCAGATGAGAGAGCCATGAAAAGTATTGTGTAGACTTGTATAGCGAGCATAAAGACAGACGGACAGATAGACAAACACATACAGAACGACAAATAAAATTTAAACTTGTAATCGGCATCGTATGTTTAAGCACTATTCATGACAACTATCTGGGCCGAGGTACTCTATCATGTTTTGAGTCCCTGAAAAAGAATGCCAAGGTGACACTCAGGTCATTTTTTGCTGACGCTCCTTCCCCCACAGCCTTAACCCAGGGAATATAAACCATATAAATTTATTCGGGGGTTCGTTGATCCTTTGCTCTGCAGAAGGAGACGCCAGTGAGTTTAGATTTTGTCACACCTTGCTTGTGGTATTAGGTATTTCGATTTATATTGCCACATAAGTAATGCTCTGCTTCGGTTTACCTGTAGAATTAGATTTGGGAATCACCTCTGCCAGGATAGATGGCTATAAAATCTCAGACAATTCCTCATCGTGTACTCCGACAGGTTGTTACCATGAAACAGACACCCGTTCTTGAACTATTCGTTCTATGGATTTCATCCACGTCTCACCTAAACATCAAATAATTCAGTCTCTGCTGTTACTGAAATACTTTAGACTGCCACAGAGCTATAAAGTTGCAGACGGTCTCCTCCCTCTTCGACAATAGTACTGCAACACTGGCACAACAAAGTACTGGTGAATATTAAGAGTTAGAAAGTATCCTGCTGCACATAGAAACAGGAATACTCTCGCATAGGCCTCGAAAGTTTAAAGTGACTGAACCAAACAACTGAGCACATTTTAAAAAATGTCTGATTATGTCATTGACAAGTTTTCTGTCTTCGAATTCGGTTCTCCTAATGGTGATAAGGAAGAAGGCATGATTCACTCGCTTCCCTCATCGGAATGAAGGAGGAGTTGTATTTGAGTAAGGCGTAGCAAGAAAATGACTCCTAAATTACCATTTTCTGAAGAGCAATTTTGATTCGTACTGTTAAATGCAGAACTGAGTAACAGTTTTGCTGAGAGGACTTTGATTCCAGGAAGTCAAATGATGAACGTTTTTCTGTGACTTTGTGTTGACGAAAACAGGATTTTTCCTTCCTTAAAGTGTACCAATTACACACAAACTGTATCCTCACTACAATAGAGGTAATATCCTCCAATAAATGTGAGGCGTTTCACCCTCAACCGAATGGCTTGTTCTACTCCTCCCATTTCCACCCATTAATTGAAGTTCTAAAAACATCGGTGTAATATGTACATTCTAATAAGGTCAAAAACTAAAAACTGAAGCACAAACACTACAATTAACGATATTCAACAAAACAAAATAAGATTTGGTTAGAAGCGTAGCTTTCGAACTTCTTTTGGCCAAAATGGCCAAAAAGATTATTTTTTTCTAAATGTATTTAGTAGAATTTCATGAATTCAAATATATATATATATATCGGTATATCAAAGCATTAATAACGTCATAGTATCAAACATTTTCAACAATATCAGCAATCAACTGTTTAAAGTGTGAAAGATAATGTTTCTACCTGCAAGAGGGCCGAGTTCATGTTCACGTTTCCACCTTAGGGAAATTCCATTTTGGACAAGATTCCACCTTATAAAAGTTCCATTTGATGCAAATTTCAACCTTATAGAAATACCTGTTTGAACAATTTTCCATCATATAGAAATTCCTTTTTGGACAAATTTC